>CM072518.1:71088984-71305153 GCA_036898135.1 Oncomelania hupensis | reverse complement strand
AACAACGACATCAGTGATGTAGCGCTTTGGGCACACTCTAAAAATGTTTCATAAAAAGCAACGTCGGGAAACGTTAGTACTTGGATGGGTGACCAGGCTAGCAATGTTTCATGTTAAGCAACGTCGGGAAGGGTTAGTACTTGGATGGGTGACCATGCTAGCAATGTTTCATGTTAAGCAACGTCGGGAAGGGTTAGTACTTGGATGGGTGACCACGCTAGCCATGTTTTATGTTAAGCTACGTCGGGAAGGGTTAGTACTTGGATGGGTGACCATGCTAGCAATGTTTCATGTTAAGCAACGTCGGGAAGAGTTAGTACTTGGATGGGTCAATATGCTGGGAAGGCTACCACCAACTGACACAAAAAAGATTCAAACAAGCGCACGACACACCCCAGTCTACCCAGCTGTGAATGGGTTGTACCTGGATCTGTTTAAAGCCAGCAAAGGTAAAGCAGGGAGGGAGAGGAAATAGGCTCCGCCCTCATTAAGCTGGCTTAGAGAAAAGGGATATTACAAGCGCTTCCCTTCCCAACGATCGAAAGGTTACGTGGACACCTTTGCCTTTACGTAGTAGTAGTAGTAGTAGTGGTAGTAGTAGTAGTAGTAGTGGTAGTGGTAGTAGGAGCAGTAGTAGTAGGAGGAGTAGTAGTAGTAGTGGTAGTGGTAGTAGGAGGAGTAGTAGGAGTAGTTGTAGGAGTAGTAGTAGTAGGAGGAGGAGGAGTAGTAGTAGGAGTAGTAGTAGGAGGAGTAGTAGTGGTAGTAGTAGGAGTAGTCAAGTAGTAGTAGTAGTAGTAGTAGTAGTAGTAGTAGTAGTGGTGGTAGTAGTAGTAAGCTTATCGTTAGATCTACAACGAAGAATACAAAGCATGGAGATGAGGTGTTACAGAATAATTCTGGGCATTTCCTAGACCCTGCACATCACCAACGACAGACCACCACAGAAGCCATTGAAAAACACGGTAACCTGCTCGCAGTGGTGAAGAAAAACGGAAACTCCGACGGTACGGCCACGTCACCAGATCATCAGGCCTTGCAAGGCACAGTGCAAGGAGTTAGAAGAAGAGGGAGACCGAAAAAGAGTTGGGAGGACAACATTCGAGAATGGACTGGTTTAACGCTGAGCGAAGCCATGAGGGTTGCTGAAGACAGAGAAAGATAGAGTACGCTGGTTAAATGATCATCTTTGGTGCTCCTACGACCTCTGAGTTACGGGATAGGATAGAATAGGGTAGGATAGGATAGGATAGGATAGGAGGTTGTAGACTTGGGGAACAGTCTGGCTGCTCTCTTATTTGGAAGGCTCGTGGATGTTCACGAACCTCTTTCTCGAGATTCTCAGATCGAGGGTCTCAGAGCGGAACATAGATGTCTGAACCTTTCGGACACAAACAGGTTCAGGAAGTGATGTTCGAGATTTGAGAACCTCGAAATAAAAATTTCGTGAACCTGCACAACGAACCTTCCAATTACGTCAGGCCATTAGGCTTGGAAATCCGATATGTTAAAATAGTTTTGAATTGATTGTAATGGAAAATTAACCCAAATCCTTCTTACTCTAATCTATCAGTATTTATTTTATTGCCTAATCACACATTCCTATAAGCTCCATTTCGATAAAAAGAGGTCTTGACTACATGTAGCCGCCACTGCTCAGTGTGCGTCACTGTGGAGGGTTAATGCAAACCACTGCAGTTTGGAGTGTCGACCTTTGTAGTAGTCTCCCTTGTGTCCTTTTAGACACTGCGATGACAACACGCTGGTCGAGTATTCCACACAGTTTCTTGAGATCCGTTAGGCCTAGTCTTGATGCGATTCTAGCTGAGTGATTTTTGCAGTCTTCGATACTCGGTGTTTGTTGTACATGTAGAGTGTTTACCACGGAGCTTGGAAATCGTCTCTTGAGGAAACAGACCAATCCATCTTCTTTGGTACAGAAAGATTTATTTGCGTGGAAAATCATGTTATTTTTTAAACTGTCTGTCGCTCCATCTGTCTCGGTCTGTCTGTTTGCTTCTCTCTCTCTCTCGGAGAGAGAGAGAGAGAGAGAGAATACGAAACAATACAATACAATACAGCTGGATTCATCTCAATTTGAGCAATTAAAATGGCAGCATTATTAACACATTTAAAAAAATCACTTGGCGAACACACAGCGAACAATCACAGCTAACACATATATGTGCGATTAAAAGCATGCAGTAGGCAACAAGCTCTCTCTCTCTCTCTCTCTCTCTCTCTCTCTCTCTCTCTCTCTCTCTCTCTCTCTCTCTCTCTCTCTCTCTGTGTCTCTGTCTCTCTCTGTGTCTCTGTCTTTCTGTGTCTCTCTCTCTCTGTGTCTCTGTCTCTCTCTCTGTGTCTCTGTCTCTCTCTGTTTTCTCTGTCTCTCTCTATGTCTCTGTCTCTCTCTGTGTCTCTGTCTCTCTCTCTGTGTGTCTCTGTCTCTCTCTGTGTCTCTGTCTCTCTGTGTGTCTCTGTCTCTATGTGTCTATATCTCTCTGTCTCTTCCTCTCTCTGTCTCTCTCTGTCTCCGTCTCTCTCTGTCTCTGTGTCTTTGTCTCTCTGTGTCTCTGTCTCTCTCTTTCTCTGTGTCTCTGTCACACTCTGTGTCTCCCTGTGTCTCTTTCTCTCTTTGTGTCTGTCTCTATCTGTCTCTGTATCTCTGTCGCACTCTCTGTGTGTCTCTCTGTGTGTCTGTTTCACTCTCTGTTTCTCTGTCTCTCTCTCGGTGTCTCTGTCACACTCTCTCTGTCTCTGTGTCTGTCTCTCTATGTGTCTCTGTCTCTCTCGGTGTCTCTGTCTCTCTCTGTCTCTGTCTCCCTTTGTGTCTCTGTCTCTCTTTCATACACAAACACACGCGCGCAAAAGCCCTCACACGCACACACACCCGCAGACACACACACACACTCACACACACACACACACACACACACACACGCACACACACACAATGGGTGAGGCAATATGGAAGACGCAGTTTGAAGATAGAACAGATCAAGAGGTTTTATAGAAGAAATGAGCTTTGAGGTTTGATTTGAAGCTGTTGATATTTGTTTTGCTGCCTGCAAAGATAAATGTCACCCAACCTATAATAATAATAGTTTTGGCAAAGCAGCCGTAGCGCGCGTAATCACTATTTAAGCTGTTTGTAAACTGAACGTAATTCAATGGTCTTGGTCAATCGCAATGACAGCAGGAGAGTGCCTGTCTCTGCGTGCTTGCTCTCGACGATTTTGTTTAGGATGATTTTATTCGATTTGTTTTTAAGGGATTTGTTTGAATGAATTATGGTTTCTCCAGTCAAGCAGCCAGGCTTCTGTGTATGTGTGTGAATGTGTGTGTGTGTGTGCGTGCGTGTGTGTATGTGTGGTGAGTCACTTTGTTTGTTCTGCCCCTCCCCCAGCCTCTCTGGACATGTATAGTACTAATGTTTCATGAGTGTGTGTAAGCGTGAGAGAACGCTTTGAACTGTTTCTCACTAGGAAAAAGCGCCTTATAAATATCCTATCCTATCCTGTCCCGTAACCCGAAGGTCGTAGGGGCACCACAGATGATCGTTTAACCAGCATACTCCATCTTTCTCTGTCCTCAGCAACCCTGATGGCTTCGCTCAGTGTCAAACCAGTCCATTCTCGAATGTTGTCCTCCCACCTCTTTTTCGGTCTCCCTCTTCTTCTACCTCCTTGCACTGTGCCTTGCAGAATAGTCTTTGCAAGGTCTGATGATCTGGTGACGTGGCCATACCATCGGAGTTTCCGTTTCTTCACCACTACACACACACACTATCAGACACACACTACATGATGACAATCCTTATAAATATCCTTATTATTATCTTTTATCACAAGCCGTTCTCCGTTCACACTTACCTAATATAAAATTAGTACACGTGGTCAATGCTAGATGATCTGCCTGGGCTATTCTCAACCCTTTAAATCTTTCTCTGCGCCCGCCTGCTGTTTTGTTTGATTTCCCGGTAGAAAGACGAGTGAAGGACGGGTGTGAGAAATAGCCCAAAGAACTCTCCGCACAAGAGGGTGGAGCTCCACAATCTTTTGGAAAGCGATTGGGTGATTGCGCTCGGCTTCCACAGGATGGAGAGAAGAGAGGGAGGAGGGGGGGGGGGGACAAAAACTGGGGATAAAGAGGGTTCTAAGGAATTCTTTGGACGCAGGAGGAGAAGAAAAAGAAGAAGAAAAATACGAGGAAGAAGGAGGAGGAGAAGGAGGAGGAGGAGAAAGAGAAGCAGAAGAAAGAGAAGAAGTAGAAGAAGAAGAAGAAGAAGAAGAAGAAGAAGAAGAAGAAGAAGAAGAAGAAGAAGAAGAAGACAAATGGGAAAAAGAAGAAGTACAACAACAAGATTAAAAGAAAGAAGAAAGAATGAAAGAAGAGGAAATATAACAAAGCCAAATAGAAGAAAAATGAAAGAAAGAAGAAGAAGAAGAAGAAGAAGAAGAAGAAGAAGAAGATGATGATGATGATGATGATGATGATGATGATGATGATGATGATGATGATGATGATAATGATGATGATGATGATGATGATGATGATGATGATGATGATGATGAAGATGATGATGATGATGATGATGATGATGATGATGATGATGATGATGATGATGATCATTACATTGATTATATTGGGTCATTGCGCACGGCTTCCACAGAATGGAGGGAAGAGAGAGAAGGGAGAGAAGTGGGGGGGGGGGTGTAATGAAATTAAGTTATTTCATTTTTGGACATATCACTCGAGATAATCTAGAATTATTATTTTCTTCTAAACTGAGAAGTAAAGAATAATTGTAGTTGTTTATATTATGTGAAGTTACTGTATATTAAATATGAATGATAGTAAAAAGACATCTAGTCAAGAATCTATGACCTCACAATAAAAGTGACGTATTCTTAGAGCAGCCATTTTTGTTGTGAAGACTTTTGACGTAGTACTCTTCTCATATTCGTGAGACGTAAAGTTGGTATTGACAACAAGGTACACAGGTATTTCATCGTAGGCATATTTGTTTACCAACACTTGTGACTCAGACTTCAAAGCGAGAGGACCACACCCTCCGAGCTCTGCTTTTTAACGGTCGAAAACCGTCATCCAAATATTGGGAAATCGGAACGTTCAAGCTAGGCTTCGTCATCTTTTTTTCCTTCGGCGACGTGTTGTTGAGGATAATATCACAGAGAACCGTTTGGACACATTTTGCTGGAAGAATATTTACAAGATTGATGCCATAGATGGAAGACAGCCGGGAGCAGACGATGTCGAACGTAGACCTGTTGCAGCCATAGCCACTGTCTACTTCGATGTCCTGTAACTTGTCTTTGAGAGAAGAGCGCTGATCACATTGTCCACTGACGATCTGAGGGTCGAATTGCTACGAACTGAAGAGGTCTTGTAACTGGTGGGACTTCTTACCTTTTCCTCTTCTCACCTTTATGCTGGAACTTCACCGTACTTCCACGTGTGTGATTTACCATCCATTGGGAAGGGCTACAGTCCAGACATCTTAGAAGAACCAGGACTGTGCCAGATTCGAGTGTCGAGAAGAACAAGAACATTTGACTCAAACGCGTACTCGGTCTCGACCTCGTCAAAATCGGATAAGTCCTTATCTTTGTCACAAAGAAAGGGGTTGGGGGAATGGAGGGTAAGCTCTTAATCTCTAGCGCTGTATTACCTCCTTTGTTAGGCTAATGATGCGATGACATTCAAGAGATTAAGGCTAGGGCTACTAATTAAATGAGAGACAGTCAAAGGGTAGACGAGAAAGATGGTATACTACACTAGTTGAGAAATTCGAAAACAAAGGCCAGTCTGGGTAGGTGCAATTTCTAACTAGGAAGTTTTATTAAATCGAATTGGGTCGTCTATATTGAGTAATGCTACGAGTGAGTCACGGGATAGCGTCTGTATCAGTAGGGAGTAGCTCGGAGATATTCTGGGTGGATGATTTCGGGGGTACTAGTGCTACTGTGGACTGATATCATCACAGGGCAAGAGTGTATCTGGATAGTCTCTGGCCAGATAATCATCGAGTGGTGATGCTCGTGGGTCAATAACTTAGCTGGTTATTGAAGGGCGGCGGTTGTTCCAAGATAGTCTGGGTGGCCTGATGACCAGGCTTGGCGTGGCGTGGGTAGCGACGCGGGTCAGTCGGTCACTCTATGACGCAATGACCGAGGGTGCCAATCTTGGGTGAGGCACAGGCGTAGTTTCCAGCTTACGTTGCTAGCTGTCTATGGGGTGATGAAATTCGGTTGGAACGCTTCTCGTTGACTCCCTGGGTTGTCAGGGGCCTGCAGCGGGTCAGCGACTTAGAGATGATACAAGGCGGGGGTGTGAGCCCTGCACAGGAGCCGTCTGTAACGCAATACAGACTCTGTATCAGCTGGGGATAGGTGTATCCTGGGTTCAGCGCCTGTTGGCGCGAGTTGCCCATTCAGATTTCAAATTGGTTGACCGGTCAAGGTTGAGCCGGTGCATACCAACAGTCTAACAATGCAACTAGGTTTATGGGGCCATTGTGGAGCTTACTGGCAGCCGCTAATATATGATACCTTCGGCGCATTAAGATGGGGTAGTGGCAACAGGGGCAACTATTTATACATTGGGAGCATGGGGGAAAGCAAATGGAGTAGGTACGGGACAAAGGGGTTGTAGGCAAGGGTTGTACTGGGGGACTTTAATCTATATGGAGGGACAGCATGGCATGGGATATTTACACATGGGGCTAACATGGAGCATACAAGTATAAATTCAAACATGGCATGAGTCACATAAACAAGGCGGATAATATATACAAGGCAATAATACATGTCACAGCAACACATCAAGACAAAACTATAAACACGAACGTACATATCGACAGGACATACGAACGTGTGGGGCGAACGATGGGTGATGGGTCTGCTACATGACAAAGAGTAAGTTTCCTCTCTTACCTTGCCTAAGACGGGGTGAAGCACACGAGTACTGCCGTAGCTCAGAGGTCGCCAGTCGATGGGGACGTGTCTTCGGACAAGTTGTTGTGGCTTCAAGGCTGGATGGCTTGCAACTGACACCGGGTCTGGTTGTGTGTCAGGCTTTAAGGCGATGCCCGAGGGGCGGGGCTTAAGCGAATGAGCCAGCGCGCGTCCTAGGGGCGACTGGATGTGTAGAAGGGGTAGCTGGATGGTTGGGGGGGATGAGTGGGTGCTGTCTGCCTCAGGGCTCGATTGTACGCCTCGTCACAATCTTGAAATTGCCTACCTTTCGAGGAAGGTGATTTTATTATCACTAGTAAATATCGTTCATTTTCTGTGACAGGATTTTATCTTCTTTTTATGTGTAAAAGAAGAGTTTGATAGCGAGCGGAAGTTTATGTATTGAGCCACTACACGCATTAATATCTTGCAACATAACATCTTTAAACTTTCTGCTTATAACAAAATAAATCAAACAATAAACGCAACAAGTGGGGGCATCGTCTGGGATAGTTTATAACGTAACTATAACGAAATTATAACGAGTGTAACTCTATTTTCTAAGTTGCGGAAATTCTGTCACAATTTTGAACTTTTTACTGGTTTTAATAATCTTGTTATCATCATGTTTATGCATATTTTGTACATGTTGTAATAACCTTGCCATCGTTAACAACATGTAAGTTAACCATCTAGGAGGATAGTTCTAGCAATTTATCCAGTTTATATTTTGCGATAGAATTCTGTCGGGGAAATATTCTATTGAAAGGGGAAAAATCGACGGACAGATTTGTTCTTCTGATTAGTCATACAGTTGATTAGTCGTGTGCTAGATTGAATTTATTTATCAAATATCGGTCATTGGTAAAAGATGAATTCGGAAACACGAGGACCTGTGTTAATCTAGAGTGTTGTATAGGTAGAAATTAGTTATGTAAAACTAAGTTACCTAGTCGTTTTTGACAGCTAGATGGAGATCTAGTGAACATTGTTTATTTGTGAAACAGTCATTTAGACAATTTGTTAAAGGCGTGTACTTTAATAGGTTAGATAGATTGTAGCAGGGAGTTCTACAATAAGGGCCATTAAAGTTTGAAATTATTGTAACAATCTTTGTCTCATAAGAAGTAGAGGCTATAGGATTAGTTATCGGGGAACGTTGGATTGCGTTCGCAAGGTCTAGCAAATTCGGGTCACCATAAAGGAATGACCGGCTGAATTATGTTAGGTATATAATCACGTGGGTATGATTATATACGAATAAAGTCTTCGGAAGTTTTATGTATTTATTCGAAGCAGGCCGTATCTGCAATGGCAGGAGAGTAAGTCCATTGTTCAGTTAGTCTATAGAACTGGAGGGTACAGATAGAGCAATTGTTGTTGGATAGTATAGACAGTTGCAGATAGTAGTACCAGTAACTGCGAAGTGTTTTTAATAATTGCTGAGGGTGCATTATTAAATTTAGTATAAGACGTAGTGAAGTGGAAATACATAATTATTTTCGGTTTTCTAATTCATGTAATTAGGTTCCTTGAGGAGTGTTGGCAATCTACTTACTTTATTTCAACTTAGAATATTTTTTCTGGATTATGGCTGACCAGTCTACATCTATGAGTATGACAACTCGATCACAGTCTCGTCTGATAGATGGAGATAACCCAACAGCTAGGTTTAAAGCTGAAGGTGAGAGTTTGGGTTTATCTGGAGCGGATTTACTCCAATATATCAGGGACGAGAAAGACCGTTTAGCTAAACTCGAAAGAGAAGAGAGAGAGCGTTTAGCTGAAGTTGAAGAAAAGAAAAGGAATTTTGAATTAGAAGAAAAGAAGTTACAACTTGAGGCTGAGCAAAAGAAGTTACAACTTCAAGCAGAAGTTGAAGAAAGGAAGCGCCGAGATGATCAGGAATATGAGATAGAACGATTGAAAATCCAAACTGATCATTCTGAAAGAACAGCTGATAATGGAGTCAGAGTTAGTAATTCCAATCACCTACAACAGGATTTCCTCAAGGTTAAATTACCATTTTTAGAAGATAAAGACGACCTTGAAACATATCTTCGTACGTTCGAGAGAACAGCCAAACAGCTGAAGTGGGATGAAGATATTTGGGCTTTGAAACTCAGCACTTTATTGAAAGGTAAAGCGCGGGAGGTTTACTCGCTAATGTCAGATGAGAAAGCCGCAGATTATGACGAACTAAAGAAAGCTCTACTGCTTAGATTTCGCTTGACCGCAGAGGAATATAGAAAGAAATTTCGATCGGCCAAGCGTCAAAGCAATGAAACTACTCAAGAATTTGCGACCAAGCTTGACCTTTGGTTGACGCGTTGGCAGCAATTAGCTAATAAGGGTGACACATATAAGGAATTAAGAGATCTATTCATGGTAGAGAAATTCATTGAAGGGATTCCTTATGACCAAGCAAGGTTCATTCTTGAGAAGTCACCTAGTGACATAGAAGAAGCTGTTGAACAAGCTCTGATTTTTGAGTCAGCCAAACTAACTGCAAGTTCAAGCCATGAGAGATAGCAATAATGGGCTCTGAGCCCCAAAGCTCAAAGAGTTCTAAAGGAGGCTTTTTATTGCAATTTATGGCTGTTTTATGAGCTTTTAAAAAGCGCTCCAAAACACTCTGGGAATCCGCAATTTGCTAAATATAATACATATTCGTATATCTTGCGTCTTTGGTCTCCCCATCAACTCCAAAACTTAGCCAGTTAATTAGTTATCTGTCAAAACTTATTTCAAAACTTAGAAATAAAACTTAGAAAAAATACCTCATTTAGAAAGTAGAAAACTTACAGAAAACTTACTTAGAAAACTTAAAAATTGGAAATTTTTACAAAAACCGGTGGTAGCACTTCCCGCTTGGACTCTCTCCCTAACTTGGTGGAGTGGGACGGACCCCTCGACCTTTTGCACGCATCTCCCACTCCACCAAGTGAGCCCAAGCGTTGTGGCATGTGTTGTCTGTCATCAAACCCCAAATGGGGAATCTCTACGAGACGAAATTAGAGAAACCCACGGAGGTGTACTGACTGAACTTTGGCTGCGAGTTCGACAGTTGGATTAAGTAGGAGGCTCCAAGGACACTGCGCGCATCCTCCAGTCTTACCCAATGTCATGCAACCATTCGTTCTTGCGTTCAATATCTGTTTACTTGTTGCCTGAGGCTTGACAATTGGATTAAGTAGGAAGGGATCGAGAGCTAGCGTGCACCTTCCAGTCTTATCCATTGTCATGGCAATTTTTAACATGTATCCAAGCCACTTGCCACTTTGTACACTGTGTCTATTATTGCAATAGGACAGACATTTGGCCTTAATGCCTTAGCAAATTCAACACATGCCACAGAAGTGACTAACCACACCGAAAATCTATAGTTCCTTTTTTCTTTATATCCCCATCCAGATCGCTCATAAAAGAAGATTGGGCTTGGGAAATTACATTCAACAAACCAGCATTAATATTCGTTATTCTAAATGTACAATTCTAAATAATACACCATTAAGTGCGGCAATCTTTATTACATATTGTTCATATTAATTTTTAAAAGTGCAACAAATAGATATATAAATAAAAATTTATATTAAAGCATGTGTTTCCCATTTACTAGCTGTAAGTTAAACCAAGGGAAATAATTTGTGTGTATTTTAAACATACATTAAGCATGTGATCCAGTTGAAAAACAGAATCGGAAATTCCCCTTTACTAGACCAGGGGAAATAATTTGTGTACAGGAATATTTGTGTGCTTTCTCTGTGTGAATGTAAAATCCTTAGTAAGTTTTTTGCCTTTGCTTAGATATATAAAAAAAATTTATATTAAGCATGTGATCCAGTTGAAAACAGCAAATAGAAATTTATATTAAGCATGTGATCCAGTTAAAAACAGAACCTGGAATTCCCTTTGCTATTATTTACCAGGACTTCCTGCAGACATTAACGTGTAACAATCGGGAATTCCCGCAAACATTAATGTGTCTTTGCTTATTTACCGGGACTTCCCGCAGATATTAACATGTAACAATCAGGAATTCCTGCAAACATTAATGTTACAACCTTATTTTTTTTAGCAAATGACGGATTTACAACGTGTAACAATCAGGAATTCCTGCAAACATTAATGTTACAACCTTATTTTTTTAGCAAATGACGGATTTAAAGTGTTTAACTAAATTACATTTAAGAGTACCATAACATTGCCTAGGATTACAATTCTTCACTCAATAAAAGTTTCATAACTGTTACCGATTACCAACATGCACACAACGTCTGGAATGCACTCGGATGTAAAAACCTTGGTGACTACCACGACATATATTTAAAAGCCGACGTCTGTTTGTTGGCTGATGTGTTTGAAAAATACAGAGAAACGAGTTTACATCATTACTCCCTCGACCCTTCTCATTACATTTCTTCCCCAGGAATGAGTTGGGATGCTTTCTTAAAACTTAGTGGTTCTAAAATCGATCTCATAACTGACCAGGTAATGATGACAATGATTGAGTCGGGCATTTGTGGAGGAATAAGCGTGGCAGCTCATAATTATTGCAAAGCCAACAATAAATACCTGAAGCACTATGACCCCTCGCAGAAATCTAATTATATAATGTACTTTGACGCCAACAATTTATACGGCTGGGCAATGAGTGAGCTTTTACCGGTTTCAGATTTCAAATTACTTGTTAATCCAAACCCCGCAAACTTGACTTGGTTAAACAGTATTTTAAATCACCCTAAAGATCATACTATAGGGTTTATTGTCGAAGTTGACCTAGAGTATCCCAATGCTTTACACGACCTACATAATGATTACCCATTAGCACCAGAAAGATTGCATGGTACAGACAAGCAACTCAAACTTATTCCCAACCTCTATAATAAATCTAATTACGTCTGCCACTACAGAAACCTGCAGTTCTACATCAGACACGGCATGAAGTGCACAGCGATTCACAAGCTTTTATTCTTTAAACAAACGAACGTCTTGGCCGGGTACATCAATAAAAACACACAGCTCAGAAAACAAGCGCAATCTACGTTTGAAAAAGATTTCTTTAAGCTGCTGAATAACAGCTGTTTTGGTAAAACTATGGAGAACCCATACAAGCGAAAAGACGTCAGGCTAATTACATCACCCAATCAAGCGATTAAATTAACATCTAAACCTCAATACCTTGGTTACAAAGAGTTTCATGACTCCCTGTATGCAGTTACCATGAAAACCACGCAAGTTAATCTAGACAAACCAGTGTTTATGGGGATGACTATTCTTGACCTTTCTAAATTACTAATGTTCGAATTTTACTACGATTACTTTAAACCTAAATACCCGGAGGCCAGAGTTTTATACACAGACACAGACTCCCTTATACTAGACATCCCTACTGAAGACATTTATAAAGACTTAGAATCGGAACTACAACATTACGATACTAGTGACTACCCTGAAACTCACCCTTTGTACAGCAAAGCAAACCAAAAGAAAATAGGTTTGATGAAAGATGAAATGAACGGGAAACTTATTGAAGAATACGCAGGACTGCGATCTAAGCAGTACAGTATTAAACACGAATCTGGAGAATCTTCAAAAGCAAAAGGCACCCAAAAAGCTGCAATAAAAAACAGAGATATCAGGCATGAAAACTACCTGGAAGCCTTAGATGGGAAAGAAGTTAAACCATACCCTAACACAACTATAAAGTCTAAAAACCATATAGTGTCCACTGCTGTGACGACCAAAAAAACATTATGCGCTAATGACACAAAGAGAATAAGAGTAACTAAGGAGTTCGCATACGCTCTAGGCCACTATAAATTACAGGTAGGAACAGCGACTGCGACTGCAACTGCGACTGCGACTACGACTATGAGTAAGGAGGAAGTCCTGTAAGGCTTGAGTAAATGTTAACTGTATTTATTCTGAAGCGCCAAGCTTTTTCTTCAAAGCATCTAGCTGCTCCTTCCGTCCCAGTAGTCTCCCTTCCTCTATTAATTTTTTTTTAATTTCTTCAACATTAACAGGTGCAGACCTAGATTTAGATTGTATGTCGTGCTTCAACTTTTTATATTCTTCAAAATCTCGCTGGATAATTACAAACTCTTGGTCCTGAATCTGAGTGTCTTCTAGAGCTTTTGAAATTATTAAGTTCATGCTAGTAAGTTTAGCTATCGCCAGGCTAGAAATGAGGTCGTGTTTTTCTAGTTTCTTAGATACTTTAGTATTAATTACGCCAAGTAGAACTGACATCACTGAAGATAATCCGGCAGCAACCCCTAATCCAATACTAATTGGTATACCAATTCCAGTCACCAATAATCCCACGCTGACCGCAGCTTCCGCTGCATTAATAACATTTAGACCAGTAGACACGTAATTTATTCCGCTATAAGCGCCGGAATACCTTCGTCTGCATCTAGAGTACTTTTGGATATCTGATTCAATTTGAGTCCTAACTTTTCTTATTTCTTCCAACCTGAACGTTTGAACATTACTTAAGTCTAACGTTGGAGCACTGGGTTGCATTGGTTGTTCATCCACTACTGCTTCTACTATAGCAGGATACAATTTTGTCGTCATATTTTTAGTGTGAAAAAAAAAGGGTTAACAATAATTAACTTGATTTTAGTTTATTAGCAAAATATTCTATTTGACTATCAGAAAATATCTGATCGCTGAAATAAAATGCTAACAGATCTACGTTGTCTAGGCTAATTTGCGCTATTCTGTCAATAGGATTTGGAACAGGAACAAAAGTTATCTTGGGTGATGAAGTAAATACGGAAAACTGATTTTCATTTTCTCTTTTCTTCATAAATACTGTAACTCGTCTGGGATCCTCATCTAAATCAACCCAACTTAGAGACACTTGCGGAATTACATTAAAATTTCTCTGCGTAGGCCTGTGAGCAATTATGTCCAGTACTATCATAGCTGCGCTACCTAGCTGTAAAGGAGGCTGCAGAATAACTCTAACATTTTTCCTGCGGTTTCACGCTTATGTAAAACATAGTTGCTTTTTTTGTAGGCTTTGACTTCTATGGTTTCCCGATTGTTTTCATCCGGCACTAGACTAACTAACATAGGCCCGGCGTTAATAATTTTCTTAACTTTATTGTCTGGTCCCATAAAAGTGTAAGGGCTTTCGCACTTGAATTTAATAAGCCAATCTAATTCTGTGTCTACAGGTGTTAAAGACCAGATATTTTCTCGTTTAGTAATAGCATACTTAAAATCGGGATCTACTTTACCGGCATTAAAATCCTTTAGCTGATCGATAGACGGTTTTTCTGGCAATACTGACGGCGGCACTTGCGGCACTTCAGGCACTGCCGGCACTAGCGCTCGTTTATAATATCCATTTTGTGTAAATTCGAAACCGTAAATAGACCCAACAATAGCATTCGCATCAAAGTCGATTGTGTCTGCTAAGTCTTTCAGTTCAATGGTAGGACAGGTTACTGGAATTGAGGGCCGATTGACATTGTATTTTAAAATTAAACTTTATTTTATCTCAAGAATAATTGTAAGATCTTCAAAGTCTACAATTTCGTTGTTTTGGTTAGTTATTTTGAAGCATAAACTAGTATGATAGTCCTGACTTAAGTGGCGTTTTTGAGGTAGAAATTTCAATGAAACTGGATCGCAGTAAGATTCTCTCTGAGTTGAGATTATCCTTAGCAATGTACTAGGAGTTCCGTTTACTAAGTTTTCCGATGTCTTCAGTTGATGAAGGTACACAAACAATCTATTATTAATTAACAAATTCGTAGGGTTTGATCCAATAAATCTTATAGAACTGCCGACAGTGCTGGAGCTGTCAGATAAAGATAATTCATTGCCACGGAAACCTAATATTTCTGCCAGCTTTGGCGCAAGTGTAACGCTGGTAATGTCTTTATGCAGGGTTTTATGGAAAGTTAAAGTTACTATCAAGTTTGCAGGGTTCATTTTTGCTTCAATCGAATGAGGTTTAAACAATTCTTCAGTAAGTCTGCAGAAGTCATAATAGCCGGCATGAATAAAGTGCCTTTTTTTATTAATCATTATCCAGTTGTTGTTTAGATCATGACTAATATTTAACCATTTAACCGTGAAGAATATTTCGTGAAGGATTACGTTAAGGTCCCTGTTTTTGTTGTCAATAGGATGCTGAAGTTCAATGGGCACACCTGATTTTACGAATTCGAAAGTTACAAACATATTTTTTTTTTAATATAATAAAAATGTACGCGCCTTATAAATATAACAAAGCTGCAAAGTATACTACAGGGCCTTATTATTACGAAAAAGCAGTCGACCTAACCAAGCTGACAATAGCTGTGGCAGCCAACGTCCATTTCGAAACTATCCCCCATAATATTTTTGATCATTACCTCAACCCAGACATTACGAGCGACTTTTTAGCTAACCAATGGCTAAACAACGGGGGTATGCAGTTCTTTCAGAATCAAATTAATTTTGCCGTGTCATGCGCTACAACTGGTTGCGGAGTTTCTTACGTTCATCACCTTAATCACCCAGATCCCATGTTGAAGTCTATTTATCTGTTCCATTTGTATTATCAAGTGAGGCGGGTGTTGTCTGAACTTCAGGCTCCGTTACCTACTGACAAAAACTTTAATCCCTTTAACAACGGCTTTGACAAGAAAGCGTATCAAAGGTTGTGCAATGAATTCGGAATTGATACTAAAACAGACTTCAGACAAAAACTAGACCTCAATCACGGAATGGGAACTTTATTTAGATACGCTGTAGGTAATTTATACACGGGGCCTTACGTACCTGGATTTACATCATTTAACCACAACAGCCAGGTTCCTTTACTGTATATCAGACAAAAACAAAGTACAGCATACAGCACTTTTATATTAGACACATCAAACGGATTTACTCAAAGTGGGGTGGAAAGGCTGAATGAATCTATTCGTACGTATGCGTGGTGCATTCTGGGGTCTCAAGCACAAACACGAAGTAATATCATTGGGGAAGGAACTAGCTTCGATGCACAAAAGCAGTTTCTAGCCAACATTGAAGATTCTATTAATTCGGCAGTAGATTTGCCCGCGAGTATTAAAAGATATCAGGACACTTTAAAGTATGCTAGATCGAAAGTAGATTACGTAATAGGTTTAGGATTGTATATGTTGCCTTCAGACCTTCAGCTTAGGATAGGAACTATATCAAACTACAACAACAATATAGTGATTGCCGACCCTCAGTTTCATATAGGCTACAATCCTACAATAAATACATTGAATACAGTGAATACAGCAAATACGGTATTTACTGCTAGGCCTAATAATGAACCTTTAAGTTCGCCACCACTTCCAAGCCTACCAAGCCTACCAAGCTTGCCGGACCTGCAAATGCCGGTAATTGATCATGGGGTTTCACGTCTAGCGCTTACAGGGGGTTTATTGTTTGCTGGGTTAATTGGGATTTACTATTTTAAGTAACCAGAGTAATATTATTATAAACAAAGACCACAGATGCTCAGACGCCCAGACAACAACTTTAGAAGCAGTATTAAATATCCATGAAAATACAGAACCTAATATTCCTGGAAGTGCGTCTACAAGTTTGTCACCTAAGCGTTTCAATAAGTTAGCTATGCTTTGTAACGTCTTTTTAATCCAGTCTTTAACCGGACTACCGCCAGGTCCACCAGGTCCGCCAGGTCCACCGGCACCAATGCCTACGGTTCTAGTCAGTGCTAAGACTAGTGTGCTTATTGTCATCCCAACAGCTGTAAGAATGCTAAATATTGTAACACCTTGCTCTCTGAACACTGTTTGAATTCTTTCTGCAAGTGTAGTGTCTTCGTGTAAAATTTTATGCACCGTTTCTTTTATTCTGGCGAAATTAGTTATTAATTTTTCTCTGTTTATGGATAAGGCTTCTAGCCTTGCCGTGCGTTCTGTGTAAAGGTCTGCAAGCCTCTTTTGAATCAACTGTTTTACCTCAATGCTTAAGTTGGCGTCATCAGCTTCTGCTAGTTTATTTTTTTGTTTTTCTATATGTTTGTCGAGCTCACCGAGCTTGGCCAAATTCATCATTGTCTCCCCTCTCACAGATTGTAAAGCTTTATCTAAGCCCTGAAGTTCACGCAGTGGCAATAATGGCGTGTCATTGATAGTTTCCATAACCTGATCAATATTGGTGTCCTCATTTGTTTGTAAGGTTGTTAACTCTTTATTTACTTCTAATGCAGAACTAGTTAAGTCAGTTAAGTCTTGTAGTTCTATTTCTGAATTTGGTAACGATGCATCTATTCGTTGAAGTGAAGCTACTGCTTGGCGATGCAATGCTGGCACTCTATTATCGGAAAGCCCCAATGATCGTATTACAGTCACTGGGAGTTTAGTTTTCAAAGTAGACCACGCATAAAATTTATCAGGATTCTTTAACATAGTTAACTGTACTCTCACTTTTTTACCGGATACATTAGTGTTTATAAACAAGTGATTATTTTTGTCTAGTTCGAAGTCGCTGGGACTAACATAATCAGGTAACTCGCGCCCGATGTAATTGTAAAATTTATTGATTTTTCTGGCTTTTTGGGTTTCAGTTACTTGACGTAATTCTTCTCCTATACTTAGCCTTGTTTGGCTCATGTCATCTCCTACCATTGAAAGCAGTGTGACGTCGTGGTCTTCATTAGGTTCATCAGGTTTAAACACTTCATCAAGAGCTTCACCACCTGTTGCCATTTTAAATATAATTTTTTTAATCACACTAAAAAATGCAAAGCTACGGAAACTTGTTAGACCCTACACGTCGATTGAGGACGCCTTTAGGCATCAAAGGTGAGAAAAGCACAATAATTATTACAAACAATCCAAGCAGCATAGAGCCTAATCAGCTACTAACCATAAGATTTCCAAATTTAGGTCCTGATGATGTAATAGTTCCAGGCAGTCCTAAACTGGGATTTAAAATTAGTCTGAATTCTGACGATGATCCTAACAGAACCGTAGTCAACAATCTAGGCAGAGCTATAATTAAAAGAATGGTTATTAAACTTGATGGGCGAGAAATCCAAAGTATCGATGACGCCGGTGTTTTGTTTTGTTACACAGATCTGTGGCTGAGTAAATATGAAAGGGAAGATTTAGTTGGTCAGGGGATTCAAGCCGCCAATGTGGCAAAACTTTGAATCAAAGCTGGCGATGCTGTCGCTTCTAACAAAGGTGAAAATGCATTAGCTGCTGTATACAAAAACAGGTTTTATTTTCCACTTGATTTTGAACTGCTACACAGTCATCTGCCATTTCATCAAGGTTCATTTAACGACAGGCTTTCTTACGAAATTATTTTCAATGATTATTCTCAAGTAGTAATTAGCTCTGACAATGATGCTAGGTATACAATTACAGACATCACGCTTGAATACGAAGTGGTCACTCACGCTGAACTCAGTAGGATGATCAGGGGCCAATATGACAAACTAGCAATTTATTATGATAGGATCGTTCGCTACAGACAATTTAATAAAGATTTATTAGATGCACTATGGACCATCAACATAAATTCACCTGCTCGAAGTTTTAAAGGTGTACTGTTGTTGTTTGTGAAAGAATCTAATTATAATCGTGACAGCGAGAATTTTATCAATCCTAATATTTCAAAAGCGTCTGTTGTGATTGAAGGTAAACCTAATCAATTATTCGCGAATGGAATGATGGGGTTTCAACAGTTTGATGAGATTAGGAAAATCTTGGGTGGAGGTAGATTACGGACTGACACTGTGGATTTGATTTCTAAAGATCTTCATTTGCATGACACAAGACTGCAAGATTATCTGGTGAATAAATTTGCGTTGTGGTTAGACTTTCGAACCATACCCACCAACGAACTTCATGGATCTGGAAGAAGAATTGAAAACGGAACAGATGGTATAACAATTGAATTGCATAGGGAAGCAAGTGCTAGGTCAGAATCAGTTACAGTATACATGTATATTATTATGGATGCTCAGCTAAACATTGAAAATGGAAGATTAAAAGATTTAGTATATTAAAAATGACCTCTTTGTTACCTCGTGATCCTCATTGCGGAATGATCGTTGGCATGACGTCATGCGGAAAGACTGTCTTTGTTCTGGATTTGTTAGAAAAATATTACGCAGGCCACTTTGATTATATAGTAATTTTTTGCCCAACTATTCAATATAATAAAACCTACTTAGATCGTAAGTATGTCTGGACAGATGAAAATATCTTTGTTGTAAATACCAATGGCAAGCTCAATGAGTATTTAACGTATTTTTATAACCTGTTTGAGAATGAGGGTAATACGTTATTCTTAATCGATGATTGCAGTGCAGAAAAAGATATTGTATTAAAACGGAACATATTGAGCAAGCTGGCTTTCAGTGGACGCCATGTGAAAATTAGTGTCTGGTTAATCACGCAGAAATTTAATTCGATATTAAAGGATTTTAGAGAACAAGTAAAATTCGTGTGCCTGTTTTATTGCAAAGATCGAGACAGCTTTGATAACTGTTTAAAAGAAAATGACGTAATTGAATCAAAAGAGGAAAGAACTAAATTAAAAGAACAGCTAAAAAAAGGCAAGCACTTAAAATTATTATTAAAAACTGACCAACCAACTGGCTATACAATACTTATGTAAGTAAGTAAGTTCTTTTATAATTTAATTATTGTAAGTTATAAGTTTTTTTTAAAGTCGACTTAATTAAGTTAGATGTAAGTAAGTAAGTTCTTTTATAATTTAATTATTGTAAGTTATAAGTTTTTTTAAAAGTCGACTTAATTAAGTTAGATGTAAGTCACTAAGTCAAAAAAAAGGTTGAAGGTAAGTAATAGTGGTGATGATTATAGTTCATTTATCTTAATGGCACTGTGTCTGGTGGAACAATCTGAAGTTCTTCTTTTACAAAGTTTCTTTGTGGTGTTCTACGATCGCTTCTCGGTCTTAAATAATATACAGGCGGATCAGTAGATAATGCTCTGTCAACTTCATAAACGCTTAATGACCAAATTGGGTCTGTAGCTCGCCTTCTAGTGTCATTAGCAACTTCTCCAGGCTGATAAAGGTATCTAACAGTTTTGTTCATCAAAGTTAGATCCGGCTGACCAGGCTTTGAAACGGTAACAACAATCTGTTTCTTTTTAATAGCCTCAACTGGTTTTAATCCTGTAACTCTGGTTGGTTCTGAATTCATTTCCCTTAAAACTCGAGGCAGCCTAACAACCCATTCTGTATTAGTGGTTTCAGTAAAGAGTCCTTTGAATACTGATAAGTGAATAATCTTTCTGCCAGTTGCCGATTAAAGTTTTCTACAATACCCTGTGATCTGTGCAATCCAACAACTCCTCTTCTAACAGTTACATTATGTTTTAACAAAAGCTGGTTAACAGCTCCTTTGAATTCAGACCCTTCATCGCATTGAATAAGTCTAGGGAACCTTAGAGGCCCTCTTGAATAAATCGCATTTAAGGCTTGAGCGACCTCAGCAGAATTTTTAGTCCTAAGAGCATGAGCGTCTTTAAACCTGGTAGCTATATCAATAACAGTAAGGGCATACCTGTATTTCTTTCTATATATTTTGTCATGGGGAAGATATAACAAATCTATTTGATGCGTGTCATTTGGTCTGGAGTTTTCAAATTTTGGTCTTATTATTTTCTTCGGGGGTGGAAGATAGATTTGCCATACAGCTTGCTTCGATAACCATTGTTTAACTTCGTTTTCTGACAAGCCAGTCTTTTCTACTAGTTTATTAACTGCCGTCATCCCTTTCCAATATCCGGATTGAGAATAATATAATCTAGACAAACGCGAAGTCATATTTTATTTAGATTTATATTTTTGTTTAACGAGGTAATAAACTACTGTTATTCCAAACACAATTAAAATTAATTCTCCGGTCTCTGACATTGTAGGTGTAATGTTAGGTGTGTAGTAATCGGATAACACTGGTTGCTTTAATGAAGGTAGTGTCGTGCCAGTTAATAAATAATATTGGTGCAAAGCTTCATCAACGTCTTCGAATGTTTTATCTGCATGGCCTTCTTCTTTCAATCTTTTATTAACAAAATCAAGCTGCATTAGTCTGTTTTTCTCGTATTCGGCCTGATCTTGTTGTAATTTTTCCATTGCTAAGTTATGTCGTTTTGATTCTTCTTTACTGTCCAGTTTTGAAAACAAATAATTTGATCCTGAAAAGGCTAGGGCATTTACAGCAGCAGAACCAAGCACCATTGCAGCACCAGCCATTTTTTAATTTAGTTTTTTATTTTATTTGTATTTAAAATGAATTGTGATGACTTGTTAATGCAAGAAGCTATTAATGTTACAGTTACAGGTGTTGACAACGAGAAAAAAGACAGGCTGGTTGCATTAGTAGCTTCCGGAAAGTCAAAGTATTATCTCGGTGTTGACTTAACTACTGAACAAGTGCAAAGACTGAGGCCAGAAGAGATCATTATATTACATAATAAATATGATAAAGTTCTCGGCGCTTTAATGGTTAAAAGTTTAGGGCGTTCGATTGTGAAGTTATATACCAAAGCTGTGTCGACCTTTGTTACTTTAGATTGTGAGAATGATTTATTTGATGATTTGGTTCAAGATCCAGTTATTGTCAATGGGATTAGTGAGGTATCAAGAAATCTATATTATAAGTTTGGAAGCTTGTTGGCACCATTTTCAGCTGGGCTAATTACTTTTCAACACATAAATTTCTCTGCTATTAAAAATGGACTCTTCCAATCCAGAGATGGAGAAGGAGACGGAGGTGAAGAATTCAGAGAATCAACAGAACCCAGTGACAGTCACTAAACAAAAGAGCCCAGGAAGAATTGCAGCTGGAAAGAAGTTAGCAGAATTTAACAAGTTACATAGATGGAACAGACAAACAAAAGCAAACATATTAGGAAAAAAGGAATCACCAAAAGAAGAAGCAATAACGCAACAAGCATTAACAACAAACAAAGAAGAACCAATACAACCAATACAACCAGTACAATCTTCAAATAACATATATTATTTATGTATAGCTGGTGTAGTGGGTGCAAGTGGGTACATAATATATAAATACCGCCAAGGAAAAAATAAACAGAAACCCCCAAAACCACTTGTAAAAAAAGAAATTGAATCATCTCCATCATTGAAGCCATCATTAGATGTGTTTTCAATGCAGTAATAATTTATTATTATTTTTTTTATTATATATAAAAAATGAGTGTACCATATGAACAAACAATTGTTAATCTTGGATACCATAGTGTTGTCTTAGTAGGCTTAAATACAGCTTATGCTATGATTGCAAAATCTCTTTTAAAAATGAAACCTATTGAATTGGGAAAAATGGATCTTTCAGATGCTGGTAAACTGGTTGGTATCTTTTCATTATCGTTATTTACTAGAGATTACCTTGTTAAACAAAAGATCATTCCAGCAGATATTAATGTGTAATGTTATACAACCATAATGTAGAAGGGTTGTAATTTTTTTTTGTTTTAACCAAAGACGCAAGATATACGAATATGTATTATATTTAGCAAATGCCGGATTCCCAGAGTGTTTTGG
Source organism: Oncomelania hupensis (assembly GCA_036898135.1). Taxonomy (NCBI): domain Eukaryota; kingdom Metazoa; phylum Mollusca; class Gastropoda; order Littorinimorpha; family Pomatiopsidae; genus Oncomelania; species Oncomelania hupensis. Next base: position 71,282,615 of record CM072518.1, on the reverse strand, counting down.
CACGCCTTTTAAAAGCTCATAAAACGGCCATAAATTGCAGTAAAAGGGTGTCAGAAAAACAAGGGCGCTTAACGCTCATTATTGCTATCTCTCCATGAACGCCCAAAGAATTCTTTTGATGCGAGAAACAACCTTAGAGATCTGAAACCTAAAAATGACAATGTCGAACCGCAACCGAATAGAATGGATTCGAACCGGTTCGTGCTAGGTCAAGGTCACAGGAATAGGTTTACTGACAGAACTTGTTATAGTTGTAACGAACGAGGACATGTATCGAAATACTGTCCAAAAAGGTCGACCAAACAATCAGCAGCCGTATTTGTACCAAATATGGTCGAGTCTAGTAAGGCTGCGAGTAGTGAATTGTGTGAATCGTGCACAAAGATTCCATTTTCACCTGAGTGTGAAGTGAAGGTGGAAGGCAAAGTCGCGTTAGCAATACGCGACACGGGAGCATCTGTAACAATCGTACAGTCGAGTCTTATACCCGACAAATATAAGACTGGAAAGACTCTTGATGTTATGCTTGCGTCCAGTACTGAACGGATGAGTTTGCCCATCGCTTTGGTTCAGTTAGAGACTCCGTTTTTCAGCGGAAAGACGGAAGTTGCTATGATGGATAATCCTGTTTGTCCGGTTTTAATCGGGAATTATCGTACCACAGAACTAGGTGAGATTGTACCTATCCCTGTTTATGCCGTACGGTCAAGGTGTTCTGCAGTGCAGACAAGAGGAGATGAGAAAAAGTCGGACCGAGTTCTCAAGATCTCAGGGTCGTTATTAGGCGATGTGACTCCAGAGGATTTGAGTCAGGAACAGAAGAAAGATCCCACTCTAGAGAAAATCAGAAAGTTAGCAGAGACGGGAACAACCGAAGCTGACCGAGGAAAGAAAGGAAAGAAAATTCTGTCGGACTATCGATGGTCCAAGAATATTCTATACAGATTTTTCGATGTGAACGGTAAGCTGACTCGCCAAGTTGTTGTTCCGTCTAAATATCGCGCTGAAGTCTTGCGACTAGCGCATGATACACCAATGGCCGGACATTTGGGTATCAGAAAAACCAGGGGTCGGATTTGGGATGATTTTACATGGCCTGGAATTTGTGGTGACATACGGCGATACTGTGCGTCATGTGACGTATGTCAAAGGTCAACACCCAGAGGTAACACACGTAAAATCCCGATCGGCCGAATGCCAGTGATAAACACACCATTCGAGAGAGTTGCCGTGGATCTAATTGGGCCGATTATCCCAATGTCGGATCGCGGACATCGTTACATTGTAACGATGATTGACTATGCCACTCGGTATGCTGAAGCTAAACCTCTTAAATCGATCAAGGCCGAGGAGGTTTCGGAAGCGTTGTGGGAGATGTGGACCCGCCTCGGAATACCAAAGGAGATCCTTACAGATCGCGGTTCTCAATTTGTTGGAAATTTAGCTGATGAGGTCAACCGTCTACTCAGTATTAAAGGATTGCGCACGACACCATATCACGCGCAGGGTAATGGCTTGGTCGAACGATTCAACGGTACGATCAAGAGTATGCTAAAACATCTATGCCAAGAACAAACGCGGGAATGGGATCGTTTCATTCCGGCTTTGCTTTTCGCAATACGGGAAGTACCGCAGGAATCGCTACAGTTCTCTCCCTTCGAACTTCTGTATGGAAGAACTGTACGCGGTCCGATGCAGATACTGAAAGAACTTTGGACTAAAGATGACCAGAACGAAGAAGTTCGCACTACATTTCAATATGTAGTTGATCTGCGCAACAGAATTGAGGAGACATGCGCGATTGCCAGAGAAAATCTGAGGAAAGCCGCTGCTAAACAAGCGAAATTCTTTAACAAGAAGACAAAAGCTCGTTCTTTCGGCGTAGGAGAAAAGGTGCTGCTCCTTCTCCCAAACAAAGCTAATAAACTCCAAATGACTTGGCGTGGACCATACATAGTCACTGACAAGGTCAACGACTATGATTACCGTGTTGCCATTGGTGACAGTGAACGGTTGTACCATGCCAATATATTGAAAAAGTATGTTGACAGAGCGCCAAGTACTGAGACACATATTGTAGCAGTAGTGATGATGGAAGACGCTAGCGAACATGATGTGCCAACATCGCGGACTTCAGAGATTCCGCTGATTCAATTAAAAAGGTTAGAGGGACCTGAGAAGGTGAACATTGCTGAAACTCTTAGCAAAGAGCAGAAAGCAGAGCTTCAACAATGCATACAGGCAAGAGAGTCAGTACTTTCAGATTTACCTGGATGTACTCCTTTACAATCTTGCGAGATTCCGCAGGAGAAGAAAGAGTACGTTTTCGTACGGCAATATCCGTTACCGTACGCCAAAATTCAAGTCATCGGACAAGAAGTCGATGCAATGCTTAAGATGGGAGTGATTGAACCAGCTGCATCACCGTATAATGCACCGGTGGTGCTGATTCAGAAGAAAGATGGTAGCAATAGGTTTTGCATAGACTACCGTAAACTAAATCAGGTGACCAAATTTGACGCTGAGCCTATGCCCGATGTGAATCAGCTGTTCGCCAAACTGAGTAACAAGAAGTTTTTCAGTAAATTAGATTTAACCAAGGGGTACTGGCAGCTCAAGATGGTCGAAGGAGATAAGGAAAAAACTGCATTCACCACTCCGCAAGGTCAGTTCCAGTGGAAGGTCATGCCTTTTGGACTGAAGAACGCCGGAGCGATTTTTTCACGTATGATGCGGAAACTTCTGAGACCAATTGACCAGGAGTCAGTGAGTAATTTCATGGATGATATACTCATTTCAACAGAAACGTGGAAAGAACATATCTGCATACTTCAACAGGTGCTGGACAGGTTGAAGGAGAACAATCTAACGGCCAAACCGTCGAAATGCTACCTTGGATACAAGAGTCTTTCATTTTTGGGTCACGAAATCAGTTCAGGCATTATTCAACCAGAGACTGATAAGCTGCAGAAGATCAGGAACGCTCAACAACCCAGAACAAAGAAAGATCTTCGCTCATCCTTAGGTTTAGCGAATTATTACAGAAAATTCATTGCTCAATTCGCTACTCTTGCTCTTCCTCTTACTGATAAGACGAAGAAAGGACAGCCAGATGTAGTACAGTGGGATGACACGTGTCAGCAAGCTTTCGATAGTCTGAAAGCAAAATTGTGCGAGAAACCCATTATCATCATGGCAGACACGCAGAAACCTTATGTACTTCGAACCGATGCTTCAGATCGAGGTCTGGGTGCAGTTCTACTGCAAGATCATGGTAACGGTCTTCAGCCGATAGCTTACGCAAGTAAGAAACTAAACAGCGCTGAAACCAAGTATGCTACCATTGAGAAAGAATGCATGGGCATTGTCTGGGGAGTGAAGAAGTTTGAACCGTATCTATACGGGACTACCTTCACTATTGAAACTGATCATCAACCTCTGCAGTATTTGAAGAAATCCAAAACTGAAAATGGTCGTCTCATGAGATGGGCCATTCAACTGCAACAGTACGACTTCGTCGTCAAGGTTATTCCAGGGAAAGACAACGTTGGAGCGGATTATCTCAGTCGTTCTATGTAATGTGAAATTGGCTAGACCAATTTTTATCTAAGAAGGGGGGTATTGTAATGAAATTAAGTTATTTCATTTTTGGACATATCACTCGAGATAATCTAGAATTATTATTTTCTTCTAAACTGAGAAGTAAAGAATAATTGTAGTTGTTTATATTATGTGAAGTTACTGTATATTAAATATGAATGATAGTAAAAAGACATCTAGTCAAGAATCTATGACCTCACAATAAAAGTGACGTATTCTTAGAGCAGCCATTTTTGTTGTGAAGACTTTTGACGTAGTACTCTTCTCATATTCGTGAGACGTAAAGTTGGTATTGACAACGAGGTACACAGGTATTTCATCGTAGGCATATTTGTTTACCAACACTTGTGACTCAGACTTCAAAGCGAGAGGACCACACCCTCCGAGCTCTGCTTTTTAACGGTCGAAAACCGTCATCCAAATATTGGGAAATCGGAACGTTCAAGCTAGGCTTCGTCATCTCTTTTTCCTTCGGCGACGTGTTGTTGAGGATAATATCACAGAGAACCGTTTGGACACATTTTGCTGGAAGAATATTTACAAGATTGATGCCATAGATGGAAGACAGCCGGGAGCAGACGATGTCGAACGTAGACCTGTTGCAGCCATAGCCACTGTCTACTTCGATGTCCTGTAACTCGTCTTTGAGAGAAGAGCGCTGATCACATTGTCCACTGACGATCTGAGGGTCGAATTGCTACGAACTGAAGAGGTCTTGTAACTGGTGGGACTTCTTACCTTTTCCTCTTCTCACCTTTATGCTGGAACTTCACCGTACTTCCACGTGTGTGATTTACCATCCATTGGGAAGGGCTACAGTCCAGACATCTTAGAAGAACCAGGACTGTGCCAGATTCGAGTGTCGAGAAGAACAAGAACATTTGACTCAAACGCGTACTCGGTCTCGACCTCGTCAAAATCGGATAAGTCCTTATCTTGAAATTGCCTACCTTTCGAGGAAGGTGATTTTATTATCACTAGTAAATATCGTTCATTTTCTGTGACAGGATTTTATCTTCTTTTTATGTGTAAAAGAAGAGTTTGATAGCGAGCGGAAGTTTATGTATTGAGCCACTACACGCATTAATATCTTGCAACATAACATCTTTAAACTTTCTGCTTATAACAAAATAAATCAAACAATAAACGCAACAGGGGGGGGGGGGGGGGCAAAAACTGGGGATAAAGGGGATGTTATGGAATTCTTGGGAAGAAGGAGGACAAGAAGAAGAAGAAAAATACGAAGAAGAAGGAGGAGGAGAAGAACAACAACAACAACGAGAGAAGAAGAAAGAAAGGAAGAAGAAGAAATATAATAAAGAAAGAAAGATAAAGAAAGAAAGAAAGATGATGATGATGATGATGATGATGATGATGGGGATGATGATGATGATGGAGATGATGATGATGATGAAGATGATGATCCACACTGAAGAAGGAAGTCCGATTTATCTTATATCATCAACAAGAATAAGAATATGCTGGAAGATTGTGTGCATGAGAAATATATGGAATCCTCAATTGCTGTTGAAATAAATCTGGTGGAGTTGATGTGCAGATTTAAACGGAAAATCGAAAAAACACCAATGAAGACATTGAAAGTAGCATACGGGGGATGCAGATTTTATTTGTTTTACTGCATATGCAGTTTAAATGTCCGTACGCACACACACACCCACACACACACACACACACACACACACACACCAACACGCACACACACACATTCTTGTATAGGTCACAAATGGGGTAATTTTAGAATGTAGTAATTGGAAAGTCATTTTTTAGTCATTTTTTGATGGAAAAGGGTTAGGGCAAGGGTTAGTTGCAGCGCTGCAACTAGCCCTTACCCTAACCCTTCTCTAGAAAGTTTACCTATTTCGTCTCCTATAGGCGACGAAATAGGTCGAATTTCGCTTCAAACTTGTCCAAAAATTCACTGTATTTTCTCCATCCCGGATAGTGCACTCCTGTGTACTTAAAACACTCTTATGCACTACAACTGCACTCCTACGCACTAAAAGAGCACTCCGGCGCACTTATCGACAAATGGGGAACGGGAGACAAATGGGTAAAGTGAAAATTACATCATTTGGTGCTAGCAAAGGTAAATTTCCTTCCCCATTCGTGCTGTTTCACACGTTCACACCCACACACACACGCAGACTCTTCATCAGAAGATGCTACAAATCTGGAAGTATTAGAAGTTTCTAGAAAAAAATATTTGTGGAAATATTAGAACAGCCTAGGAAACAAATCTGTAACTATTGGAAGAGTCTGCTGGGAAAATGGCTGATCAAGAAAAAAATGATAGCAGAAAAAAAAGACGCGGACATGTTATTTATGAAGTGTTTGCATAAAGCAAACTGATATATGTGCATTGATACTATCAGTTATGTATTGTATCATTCTCATATAGCTCTTTTCTAGCTCAAGAGCTGCTCAAGGCGCTGGCCGATACAGGATTCGTCTCACGCCACCTGAGGCGTTGTAGGATCTATTCATTTTAAATCAATTGGAGACACTTTGACTGACAGACGTAGAGCAATAACAACATCCTCGATACTCCGCTGGTCTGCATGATCATGTAAAATGAATGTATAGAATTAGTGAAGAAAATGACCCTTGGTAAAGGTGATCTGCGAATGCCTCAATCGGACCGCACCAGGGGGGAAGACTCCCGAGAAGTTTTGAGGAGTGGTAGAACTTCTTTTCTGTAGCATCGCTATCGGAGGTCCTCGAGTGTTCGTCCTTGCTATAGGGCTGATGGATAAGTAATGGGAGGTATGGCATATTATTCAACCAACTTTTAAAACTGGCCAAAAGCAACTTAGTCTATACCTTTGGAGAGCTTACAGCCAATAGGTTTATGCATTTGAACAGAGAAGTCCTTACAAAAAGACTTGTACGATATATTTTGGAAACTGTATTTTTAATGGAATTTTGCAGATTGCATCTAGTAATACATGATCTTGTACAAATGATGCATGGTCATTTGAGCTAATATACGTATATGTCAACACAGCGTATGTAACACACACACGCTCGGGTACTCGTATGTAACATCAAGATTTAATAATAATAATAATAATAATAATAATAATAATAATAATAATAATAATAATAATAATAATAATAATAATAATAATAATAACAATACATGATGCTATATCAGCCTACGCGCCTTTCCCCAAATCAATCAGGCTCAAAGCGCGGCGATCTATACCAACATACACGCTCACCTGTCTCATCCACCCTCACACACACCAAATCACACACCAAATCACTCACACACATCCATCACTCAAACAGGTGGTGTAAAGGCAGGGAGATCGCTATTTCTTTCCTAGTTGCATTACTTCAACGCACTTCTCTGTTTGCAGGAGTATGACTGTTACAACTATTCCCTTAATTGGATCCTCTCATTTTCTTATCTTCCTCCACATACATTCTTCTTATTCGTTCACTACACGATTTCATATTGAGTTCCATCTTTTTCTTGTGTAAATGCAAAACATGTAGGCCTGTGAATGAAACTGCTCTTCAATGCACGATCGCCAAAACTTGGTCCTTTTGTTGAAGAGTTCTCTTCCGTTCTTCTTCTTGTGTATCATCAATGAATTCCATCTTCGTGTTGCTTCATATGCTAAGCACCAATCAGAACTAGTCAATGCAAAGCGTGTCTTGCAGGGTGTTTCGATGTAAGAAGAGCAGAACTTTGTACCAGCTCTCGATCCATCGGCTCTGTTCAGCAGCCTGCATGTGAAGATTCTTTTAACAAGACTGCAAGCTTAAATTCTGCTGACATTATTTTCGCAACTCCCTCAGCACCAAATTAAGAACTTTGCGGTGGTTATTAAACAATAAACGAACCTGCACAATGCAATGCAATAAAATACAATACAATTAAGACATGCACTGAGCTTGGAAGTGTTGTAAAGCTGACAATTATCTTCGGATGCGCGCCGGGCCAAAGTTCCCCTTGTCCTGAGTGTCGGAGAAGCTGCTATCAGAATAGAAAACTTCCAGATAACTTTGACCCAGTAAATGAATTTGCACTGGTATAAATTTATTTGCGCATCCTTTAATACTCCTCATCTTCGAAGGCCGTCTCTGGGGTACATGTGTAAAATAGGAATCTCATCTCAGAGTAGAAAATATTTGGAGATGGAACTATTTTGTTCTTCTATAAGCGAACTTGGACACTGGCAGCATTGAAATAGGCTAGGCCACACTTACATTCAGAACAGGCTATTCAGCATCTGCACTATTCACACTGGGTCCTCTCTGTGGAGGAAGCATTCCAGGAAATAAAATGTTTTAAAAGATCTCTAGAGATTTCTTTTTGACGCTTGGGCAAGTAGATCTGTACCGCTTTTAAGCATGGAAAACTGATTAAACATGACTCTTCCCCCCCCCCCCCCCCCCCCCCCCCCCCCCCCATCGGATTCTCAGAGTGTTGACCTTCATCATGCATGATTGAAGATAAAATATCCATCTTGTCTATGCCGACGGTCGAGGGTTGGAACATCGCATGGTCGAGCTTACGTGACGTAGGTACCAGACTTTTTATAACTCCGAGGGTTTTCTCTGGGTACTCCGGTTTCCTTCCTCCCTTCAATAATGGCATTGAGGACAGCCAATCTAAATTTTAAAAAATTAAAATTGTTTTTTCTTTCGCCTTTAGTAATTTTACGATTTTTTTCAGATCACCGCGCTTGGATTGAAGAAAAAGCGCGTTATAGCATCCTGTTTTATTATTATTATTATTATTATTATTATTATTATTATTATTATTATTATTATTATTATTATTATTAGTGTTATTATTATTATTATTATTATTATTATTATTATTATTATTATTATTATTATTAAACTTTTTTTTTTAATTTATAAAGATTATCACATTTTAATGTGATTTTATCATTATATGCTGGATGCTATTGCTCTGTATGCGCTTCCCCCGTTGGGGTACTGGGGGTTTGTGTATAAATAGTATCTCCACTTTCTGGAAATTTAGTGCTTTAAATTCCCACTGCCGCTGTCTTTCTGAATTATTCTGTCTCATTCCTACTCAGTTCTTTTTTTTTTAACGCTTTATTGTCCCTTTTTTATGGGGAAATTGTGGGCCGCCTCCCCTGGGGAAGGCGTAGTCGCAGCCTGTGGGGCCCTCAAACGCAACCTACCTAATATTAGTTGTGTTTTTGAAATGTTGCTAGGGGAGCAAATCTGAGTACCCGGAGAAAACCCCCCGAGACGTTGCCCGAGTCGAAAGTAAATAATATTCGAGGAAACATAACGCCCAGAGGCTGGATCGATCCCACACCTGTCAGGCGCCATTGGTTTCTGGCCTGAGGACAAGGAAAGTTAGTCCCGCCTTAATCCACTATACTATCTTCTTCTTCGCTAGACCAGTCACCTACCTTTTTTTTTCTTCAAAACCCTTCTGGGACAAAATTCCTCATTTGTATGTGAGGTCTGTGTAACGAATGGATATTTGGATGGGTGCCTGTTTATAATAGCTAGGTGAATGCAAAATATAATTGACTCCTAGATCAAATTAAAGTGTGCGTGCAAGTCTCTCTGTTAAATACCACACTCGCAGATTCACGCATTTTCACTAACATAGGCAAACACCAACACAAATATACGTTTCACGTTCTCAATACTTTATATAAATAAACCACAATGTTATACACCAATCTTTTACACCAATCTTTCACACCACATAAGCCAAACTCGAACTCGGATAATCGACGGCTGGCAATCGCTTGTCCCGAGCCAAAATAAACACAAAAAAAGTGTTACCTCTAGAACTGAAGGGAGCGTGTGTAGGCTTAGCCGAGCTACAGAGTCTCGTAGACAGGCAGTTAGACGAACAGTGATGATGTAGAAAAGCAGTTAGACGAACAGTGATGATGTAGACAGGCAGTTAGACGAACAGTGATGATGTAGACAGGCAGTTAGACGAATAGTGATGATGTAGACAGGCAGACGGAATCGCCTCTCCTATCTGTCTGAGGAAGAAAACGCGTCTTGGTCAGGAATAAGAAGTACGCCGATGTTCCTCGAGTCGCCTTTTCTCCGTTGTCCGAGACAACGCCGTGTGTCCAGGTCTTTGAAGCTAGCCTTCCGTAGGCAGCTACAACTATATATTCACAGTCAATGCTTTGACCTTTATAATCATACTATTCTTCTCTGTTTCATCCTTGCTCACCTCCCTTAGTTTCCTCACTTTTCCAATTCCATTCCGTATGTGATCGTTTCTTTCCTTCTCCCGCAATGTTATCCATGTCCATATCCAGGTATAATTATTTCATGAATGAAGATTACTATCAACATACTCACACCTTCCATTCATATTACATTATCTACCACTCTATAATTATAGCCCCATGTAATTAATAATATTATTACATCAATGAAAATTACATTCCATCTTTGGGGACAACAGCTCACCACTTCTCAACACAATAAATCCAATGCAAAAATATACCTCTCCAACTTTTCACAATCATGAAAAACATTATAAATACCTGTAATCTTTACAGCACAATATACCATCCACTTCCAGAGAGAAAGTCTACCGAATCTACACACCCTGATAAGTTCTGAGTGCTTTCTACCTCTTCAATATTCACAACAATCTTTTCTTTTTTTCTTTATCTTTTTTTTCTGTCTTGACACACTGACTCTACAACCTCACACCTTAGAACACACCACTCGAGTGACTACTATTGCCCTTTCTGCAAGCGCAAGCTATTCATTATTCCATTGGTTCAACAATTTCGGCCAATGAAAATAATAACATAAAATATATTTATTCAAAAAATTAACTCACATTCTAAACATAGAAATATTCATTGAGAACCGGAAAATTCACGTTCTCCACAGTCTGTTGTATCGGCTTGGGAATATTGGGCGCTTTCTGCCAAATGGTCACTAGGGCTTCCTATATTATTATTTAGCAATGTAGGCATTTTATATGTATGTATTTTGTTGATTTTATATTATGATGTTGTATCCTAGTTTGTTTTTGTAAACGGGGTTTCAGTAAATTAGAGTATAGCCTCAGCGTCCTTTGCGTGTGATGCATTTAGTGTACAGTGACCGGCTGGTGGGGTGCCTTCAGTGTTACCGATGGGGTTGTTTTAGCAGATCTGTTATGCGGATCAGGGGCGAATCCTCTTTCATCCAAGTTGTGGTCTTGATTTTGTGGTCCTGATTCGGCCCTTTGCAGTCCGCTGGACCCTGTGTAAGCAATGAATAACTAACTAACTATATACGCGCTTTTCCTCAAGTTACCAATCAGGCTCAAAGTGCGGCGATCTGTACCAACATACACGCTTTTGTGTTTCACCTTCTCTCTCATACACAACAAAACCACACATCTATTGCTCAAATATGTGGTGCTCACTATTCGAAAAGCAAATCGAATTTTTTAAAATTAATTTTTGAAATTTTAAATTAGCTGCCTCCAATACCATTACTGAAGAGAGGGAGAAAACACGAGTACCCGGAGAAAACCCTCGGCGACCTGTAAATCTTGTACCAGAGTCAACGCAAGTTTGTCCCCTGCGGGGTTCCGACCCGCGACCTTCGGCATACCAAACCAGTTCACTGTCCGCTGAGCTATCGGGGCCCCCTTTTCCCTTTCTGATGATTTTATAAAACAAAACCTGAAACAGCAAAACAACGGCAACCACCTTTTCTGGATGTGTGGGTGTGCGTCAGTGCGTAGGTGGTTGATTGGTTGTGCCTGCGCGCGTTTCTGTGCAAGTGTGTGCGTTTGTGATTGAGTGGGTGGTTGTGTGTGGTTGTGTGGGTGTGGGTGTGGGTGTGGGTGTGTGTGTGTGTGTGAGAGCGCGTGTGTGTTTGAGCGCGTGTGCTTTCACTTTTAGGTCCCTACTTTGCGAGTTTGTTGTTGTTGTTTGTAGATTATAGTCACACGACACTTTCGCATATAGGTGACTACTGGACCGATTTATACTGACACCAGCGGGCCAGTTGTTGGTAAAGGGGAAAATAATATGATCACACGTTGACCAATCCGGGATTCGAACCAGCGACCTTTCGGTTACTAGCAAGACGCTCTTACCAACTGAGCTACCCGGCCCCTGCGAGTTTGTTGACGCTGGCTATCCTATATATGGCACAATGCGATGTTGTGCTGGCGATATCAGCAAGTTCAATGTGTTCCATCATTGTGCATTAGACAGCCTTCCAGGCCCTGTGAGGCCAGTAGCCAGTTTGCTGTATAGAGGGATGTCTTCCGTGAAATTGTGTTTCAGTGACAATGTTTCCCGCATTGTTTTACACTCTATTAAAGTGTTGTGGTGCGATATTAGGCTATTAGTACCGAGTTGTTCTTTTCCCGGGTACTGCGATTTAAATGTCACGTAAAACTAGGATGGGACGATAGCTTTGCTCTTTCTCTCTCTCCACCTCCCTCTCCCCACCCCCTCTCCCCGCTGTCCAACAATTTGTCAGGATTTGACTTTAATGAGAAATTATGTCACTCATTGTGCCACCGAGTTTGACAGGAACTTGTGACAACGCAGAGCCAACATTTCATGTCCCAGAAACCGCAGTTTGGTTTGAAGAATGTCGCCATGGTCGGCTTCGCTGGAGTTATCGATCGCTAACCTAATAAGGTCCCAATGTTGCTCAATATTGGTTGATTAATCTTTATAGTTATGTCCTTTTACCCTTGTGTTATCCCATCCACGGTGACGCTCGCTACATCAGTATCAAACATTCAAATGATTAGCTTATCTCACGTCCAACTGTTGCTCATTGAACTTAGTAAGTTTAGTTTTAAGTGCCAGCATTAATTTTTATCAAGCATTTCTCGCAAAAGCAACATTGACAAACTTATCTGCGACAGATTGAATAATGATGTGTATATAATTATCTGCACGGCTTAGTTTTAAGAACTTTGATTTATTAAAAATATGATGGCGCTGCCATACCGCAGTTCGAATTATAATTGCTACGATATAATGTGTGTGTGTGTGTGTGTGCGTGCGTGTGTGAAATACGTTATCTGTAGCCAAATGCGTCTTGCAGGATGGTCTTTGCAAGGCCTGATGCTCTGGTGACGTGGCCATACCTTCGGAGTTTCCGTTTCTTCAACACTGTGAACATGTCATCGTGTTGTCCAAAGGCTTGTGTGATGGTCTGTCTGTCTGTCGGACTTCGTCGTTTATGTGTGCTAGATATAGGAAATGCCCAGAAATCTTCTGTAGCACCTCATCTCCTTGCTTTGCTTTCTTCACTGCAGATCCGCCGGGAGGCGTCCATGTTTCGCAAGCGTATAGGAATATGGATTACACTGAGCGAAGCCATGAGGGTTGCTGGGGACAAAGAAAGATGAAGTACGCTGGTTAAACGATCATCTGTGGTGCCCCAACGACCTTGGATTTCCGGGATAGGATAGGATAGGAAATGTGTACGTTATTTTCTATGCCAAACCCCTAGGAATGGGTCTTTGCATGGAATGCTGGCCACAACAACGCTATCTCATACAACGCTTACATCCGTGAGGTTCTGTCAAAGTTACCATTGTGAGGTTCTGTCAAAGTTACCATTGTGAGGTTCTGTCAAAGTTACCATTGTGAGGTTCTGTCAAGGTTTTTTAAGAGATCGTTATTTTCCTCGAAATATCGCTGCTGCGACACAACTGCACAGGGAGTGTATTTTATGGTCCCAGCTAATTCGTCTTTTCCTTCCAGCGATACATGAGTGATGATGGACTCAGTCTGGAATGCCTCACGCGGATGGAATTCCCACGTTGATCATACATCTCTCTCGCTCTTTCTCTCTCTCTCTCTCGCTCTCTCTCTCTCTCTCTTTCTCTCTCTCTCCCCTCTAAGCACTCTTTTTATTCTCATTCTGCGTGTGTGTGTGCGTGAGAAAGAGAGAGAGGAGAGAGAGAACAAACATGGCGGCACCCTTATCCACCGGATTTCTTTGTTGTGGAAAATGTACAATGGCATGAACACGTCTTGTCTGTTATGAATTGTTTTATATATTGCGCTCAAAGAGCTGCACAAGGTGCTGGGCGAGGGCAGGATCTAACTCGAGCCGCCCACTTCCTGTTTGATGCGCACTTGCTGCTTTCGGGTTGTGTTTAGGTATCTGGCTTTCACTCAATAGCGTCAGGAATGTTTAATGTATCCGCCGACGAAATGCCTCAGTCTTCGCAGATCATACCTCGGTTTATTCGCTGTAACCATCTTTCTGTTTTTGTCTGTGCAGACTTTCCAGAACAACACGATGGACGCGATGGAGTTGAAGGAGATCCACCTGTCCCCTGTACTGGGCATTCGTAACAGCCAGAGCTTCCAACCGCTGGATCTGGAAGGGGACAACAATGGGGGATTCACGGCAGTCAACCCTGGTCCTGACCAAAGCAACCTCCGCATGCCCGCGGCGCTGCCCCGATCCACCTACGTCGCGCGACCGGGCAACTATTTTCCGGCAGGTATGAATTCATAGAAGCATAGTCTATTATTCGCGAAACCGCCGTGTCTGCTGGACCGCTGTGTCGCAGAACCACTGTGTCGCAAGGCACTGTTGTGTCACGGAACCGCTGTGATTCGGAAGGGCTTTGTCGCGTGCAATGAGCACGTAGACGGTGGGCTATTTTCCAGCAGTTGTCATTTGGTGGGTATTTTCCAGCAGTTGTCATTTGGTGGGTATTTTCCAGCAGTTGTCATTTGGTGGGTATTTTCCAGGAGGGCATTGTTGCGGGACCGTAATGTCGCAGGACGGATTGTTATATCATAGGCCCGTTGACGCGTTTCTGTGAAGACAGATGGCATGTGCCTGTACTAGTTTTGTTTTAACCCTGTTTTTGTTTAACGTTGATGTATTGCAGAGTTGAGAGTGTTGGTAACCTTCATCAGACACATCTTGTAGGAGAGGAAGAAGACCAAGAAGAAAAAGATGATGAAGAAAAAGAAGAAGAAGAATAAGGAGAAGAAGAATATGAAGAAGAAGAATATGAAGAAGCACCCGATACACATCGGTCGAACGCTACCAGAAGCATGCTTTTCTAGTCGCCTCAACAGGCCGTAAAGCATGCTCTTATGCTTCAGAGCATGCTTCCTATACGCTTCAAGCGTTATAGTGACGGAAAAAGCGCAATTTTACTGTAAATATATACAGAATGTTGCTCTACAACATTCCGCTTTTTCCGTCTCAAAAACCCATTTGCTTTGTTGGATTCTTAAATTATATGAAACCAAGTATGGACACTATCCGGCGTCAACAAACGGTTCAAAAACATTCTCAAACTGTTGACCTACCTAAAAACAAATACAGTTTGACCTAATTCGTCCCCTAGAGGAGACGAAACTGACATTTTGTATTTTCATGAGTTCATTGGCCAATGCTCCTAGGGCTTGAAGCGTATAGGAAGCATGCTCCGAAGCATAAGAGCATGCTTTACGGCCTGTTGAGGCAACTAGAAAAGCATGCTTCTGGTAGCGTTCGACCCATGTGTACCAGGTGCACCAAGAAGAAGAAGAAGAAGAAGAAGAATAGGAAGAAGAAGAATAGGAAGAAGAAGAATAGGAAGAAGAAGAAGAAGAAGAAGAAGAAGAAGAAGAAGAAGAAGAAGAAGAAGAAGAAGAAGAAGAAGAAGAAACAAAAACAAAACAAGGTAAGGATTTGGTTGTTGGCGCAAGTCTTATGCCTTCCTCACACATATTATGCTGGATCCCCATAACAAACACTCTAGGAGCTGGTAAGCGCCTCATATAAAATATAAACACAAACCTTTTTGAAAATTGTGTTTTGCCATGTGCGTGCAGCGGGAGGAGGGTTGCGGAGGCGCAGCAGCGGCGGCAACGGCAACGGCGTCCCACCACGACGACGACGCCTGCTGTCCAACTTCCGGCAGAAGGCCAAGCAGATCAAAGTCAAGATCCCGCGCGTGCAGGACGTCAGCATCATCGACCGCTACTCCAGGCTGCTGTTCCCAGTGCTGTTCGTCCTCTTCAACGCCAGCTATTGGGCGATCTACTTGCTGACGTGAGACAGGACGACACTGGACACAGGGGCTAGTGTCCACCACCAACAACACCATCAACGACAGTTGTGTGCAAATATGGCGGGTCGATCTGCGACACTGTTCTCTGACTTATATTTTGGGTTACACAAGTTGTTTTCTTCTTCCAGACCAGCTTTTTTTGGCGCTCTCTCTTTCCTTCTCTCTCTCTCTCTCTCTCTCTCTCTCTCTCTCTCTCTCTCTCTCTCTCTCTTTCTTTCTTTCTCTCCCTCTCTCTCTGCTTACGTAAGACAAGGCTGCTAATTGGACGACGGATCTATACCAGCGGCCGAAGGAAAGGCAAATTCTGCTTAGTGCAAGTATGTGTTAAATTTGTGCGTGCTGAGATGGCCTACTGGTTATTGTGACGAGTGTGCAATTTCTAGTCAGTTTGTCAGTTACGCAAAGATTTGGCTGTTCACAAGACAAAAGTTCGAATGTTAAAAAAAATCATTAAAGGGCAAATATGGCTAAAATATTGTCAGTTTTTTTTTGGGTCACATTGTTCTTCAAATTCGACTGAGATATTGAACCCTGTGTCTATTTATGTGAGACCGAACATTCGACAATATATATTGCTTTTTTCAAATGGACATTTTCGTATGGCTTTGAAGTGACACAAGATGAAATAGCAGAAAACAAAAAAATCTCTACTGTGTGCAGATATGATGAAACTGTGTTAAGTGTAGTTTCACCCTGCTTCGAGCGAGAAAGGAGTGTTGGTCGAAAATATTTTTGTAACGGCCAAAATTGGACTTTGCTGGACAGAGTCAGTCTAGTTGCCGAAGCACAATTATGTTGTATGCAAATGTGACGAAACGAGACCTTTGATTTCTGTATCTAACCGCCATACGACTCCTCGCCTAATATTGCAGTAGCAGGAGAGAGAAAAAAAACAATGAATTGTATTTTTTTTTCTCAGAACACCTCATCTGCTTTCAGTTTTTTGCTTCGTTTGAAGATGGGCTGTTTGGCACGAGATTTTGTGATATGAGCAAATTTGGTTAATCTGCCTGCTTAAAACTAATTTGTATCTGGACTGGGGCTGATATTCTGTGCAAGTGTTACTAATATAATAACAAATGATATGCTTAATTCCTATCAGTGCCTACAAGTTGGCACGGCGGAGAATAATGAATGCGAAATGGTGGTTCTTCGTGTAATTACTGAACAAGTAGCATCAGAACGGTGGTTCTCCACGTAATTACTGAACAAGTAGCATCAGAGCGGTGGTTCTCCATGGAATTACTGAACAAGTAGCTTCAGAACGGTGGTTTTCCATGTAATTACTTAACAGTTTCTCCATCCTGTGTGTTCCAAATCACATTGAGCAATACGCACGTGCAATCTTGCTACATCTACAAGGTCCATTCCACAGCTACCGCCGCATGCACTGACTGGCAGTCCCGACACTGAAAGGCTGAAGCTGACACTAGCCTTAACCACTGACATTCGCTGTCTTATTGGAAGCACGGCGTTCTAGTCAGACAACTTCCCTCAATGGTTTGTCGAGTAGAGAGCATTCTGCTAAGGAACAATATTCTATTCCTCTTTGTAGCATCAGTCAACATGTCCGACCGGACAGATTTTCACAAAACTTACCAAGGCACACTCCACGTTTGTGTGCAATATTGGAGCGTCTACGCACATGCAGGAGAGGACTTCCAGATACGATGGTTTCCTATTATACTTCTCCTTTCATGCGCAATTGCTAGACAATTTAAACTACCAGGACATTCACTCCTTCACCGCCAGGAACGGATTACACAGTCACAGCGGTTTTCCAAAATCCTTGTGCAATATTAGATCAGTTATACGTTGCGCACTCTGACATGGCATAATTCCAAACACATTCCGTTGTATGTTTATAACACCACAATGTCAGATGTATCACTTTAACTGCTAAATCGCTTGTGCACTAAATACAATATTAAATCTTGTTTGATGAACTGGTTTGATTTGTGTATATGCCGATGTAAATGCTAATTAATTGTTATAATTGTTAATATATCAAGAACTGGACGTGAACGTTCAGTTTAACAATGATGATGTCGACGGTGTGTACATCGTGGTTGTCTTTGATTAATTAATTAAACACAGTCTGGTCAGTTTGGTTTAGTCCAAATCATATTGGCTAGATAGCAAACCTGAACATTTGTGCATGATATTGCCAGTTTTTTTTTTTAATTGCTTAGGTTAGATTGGGTCCCGATAGGAAGTCCTCTTCAGGGATCGCACAAACAACTGCTTTTCTGACAGGGTTGAAGCCGATTTGGAAAGACAGGACCATCGGTCTACACTCCAAGGTAAGGCAGCTGCGATGCGCTCCCTTGTCATCTCTATCTTCCTGTACGCTTGCGAAACATGGACCCTCACAGCAGACCTACAACGAAGAATACAAAGCATGGAGATGAGGTGCTACAGAAGACTTCTGGGCATCACACAAGCTGTTGGACAACACGATGACATGCTCTCAGTGGTGAACAAACGGAAACTCCGATGGTATGGCCACGTCACCAGAGCATCAAGCCATGCAAAGACCATCCTGCAGGCAGAAGAAGAGGGAAACCGAAAAAGAGGTTGGAGGACAACATTCAAAAATGGACTGGCTTGACATGAGCGAATCCATGGGGGTTGCTGAAGACAGAGACAGGTGGAGTACGCTGGTTAAACGATCATCTGTGATGTTCCAAAGACTTTCGAGTTAGGCTACGGGATAGGATAGGATAGGATAGGATAGGATAGGATAGGAAAGGATTGTTTGTGTGAGGATTGATAGGATTATGACAGTCGGTTCCAAAATGGTGTAGCGACTGTGCGAGTTGGTACTGTTGGTAATGTGTAGTGTTTCTGGGGTTGTGTGTGTGTGCGTGTGCGTGCGTGTGTGCGTGTGTTTGTGTGTGTGTGTGTGCTGAATGAGAACAAGTCGAATAACGTAGGGTAATGATGATTACGAATACAACTGCATAAAAATGTCGCTTCTTTTCCACTGTTCAAACTATAAATTTTTGCGGATTTTCTGTCCATAGTTCGACTACAATAGTGTCTAGTATTTCATTCGGTGTGAATATGTTGATGTTATTGTATGCATATTTCTTGTGACATGCTGCTTTTCACTCTTGGTTTCGTTTCTAATTTGAGATAGCTTCAAGTTATGATTTGTTTCTTCCCTTAAAAGTACACATTAAGACTGTTGAAGTTTAAGGCAAACAGAAATATGTCTGTTTACGGTAATATAAGAAAAAAAAAGGGTCGGTAGATCGGCTTCTTTTTTATTTATTTATTTTTTTAAAACCTTTTCCACCTTGGGTGCGATTTTTGGGCATTTTTTAAATTTGTTTTCCAGACGATCCCAAAAAAAGTTTAGGGTCGGGCCAAAACATTAGGATCGGTCGGTGTACCTTAAACAGAAATTGCTTTTGCCTAATAAAACCATGACTTTGTCTACGACCATAAATAGTTTATTTTCTATTTTGTTTGTACATCAAGTTTATTTTACTGACTAATTGTACATAACATGCCATGAACCCCAGACCGTCTTCTAAGATAATATGAACCACAAGCTATCTTCTGTACCCAGTAACACATGAGATGAGGAAAATGATTTAAGGGGAGGAGGAAGCAGGGTAAGTTGTAGGTGCAGGGTAAGTGTAGGTACAGGGTAAGTGTAGGTGCAGGGTAAGTGTAGGTGCAGGGTAAGTGTAGGTGCAGGGTAAGTGTATGTACAGGGTAAGTGGGAAGCTTGAATGAGATCTTGTATCGGCCAGCGCCTTGAGCAGCTGTTGATCTGGAAAAGCGCTACACAAGAAGGCTAAAATAGATAGATAAATATATATTGAATTATATTTCTAATTGTTAGCAAAGCTATAGATAAATATATATTGAATTAAATATTTCTAATTGTTAGCAAAGCTATACAATTTTTTTTTTTTGTATCGGAGGTAATATGCGCATGGGATGAATTGCGTACATGAACGCGCGTATGTGTGTCTGTGTGTGTTTTAAGAGGGTAGGCTTGTGATGGTTGACTGGGATCGTAGCAGTTATAAGCAGTGAAAGTTTTGTTCTCCAAGTGGTATTGTTACACTTGTGGTTTTGATTAACGTAATCAAAATATTACGTCATGCACACGACACATTTTATATCGTGGTATCATGGATACATATTTTGGCACGGTGACATTTTTATTTCAGTTTTGTCCCCATTCTAATCTCAATGAAAGTGCGTGTTCTTACCATGCGGCGTTTTCACTGTATTTTTGTGTGAATACTTTCTTGACTGTCATAGTGTTTGCCATCTATAATGATATGCACAACTTTATTATTATTGTAATGCTGTCTGTGTACACATTAATTAATTAATCATTTTACAAGACCTGTGAACCAGCTAGATATTGTTCTGGAACTTAATATTTTGTGTGTGTTCGTAGGTGTGTGTGTTTGTGTGTGGGTGTGTGTGTTTCTGTGTGGATGTGGGTGTGTGTCCACATCAATATTCCTTTTTGGTTTCGTTCTTTATAATTATTCTGTTTCTTGCTCTTATTTTGCTGTACATTTTCTTTGTGTAATATTATATTCGCTTTTTTTAAGTAATGTGTTTTTGTATGTTTGTTAAAAATTTCATTTGTTTGTTTTTTTAATTTCTTTTTTGTTCTTTGCACAAAGTTATATTTTTTTTTAATTTAATGGTTTTTTAATATCATATTTGTTTTATATTTAATCTGTTAGAAGAAATATTTATTTCTTGTTTTTTGTTAATTTCTTTGTTTTCATTACTGGAATTGTTTATATATTTCTAAAAAGTTTAATTTAAATATATTAAAATTTTTAAATACATTTTGTTATCTTTGTTTAGAGATGTTTTACAATTTAAAAAATAATTAAATTATTTAACCTGTTATTTTTTCAATTTTTTTCATTTTCATTTTATTTTACATTTCTTTTTGTTTTGATTAATTTTGTAATATTTAAATATTAAAATTAAATATGTTATTTATTAATTCAGTTTGATCAGCTCTGCACAGGTGCTTTTGGCATTAGTTTCTTTGTCTAGTAAACCTACTTCTTTATGACTAGAAAAAGAGGAAGAAGAAGGGGTTGTTAGTGTATAGCGCACTTACAAGCTCAGAGAGCTTCTTAAGGCGATTACCACTTATATCCAGCATGCACAAAAATTGTTTGCTGAAATCAGGATTCTAACTCACGTCGCCCAAGACGCACGTACGCTGTAACGCTCGCGTTCGCAATCCCTGTGATGAATGTATTTAAACTTATACTATTATTATAGTTTCTACAGTTCATGCTTTAACACCATTGATTTTATTTGTTGATTGTTTGACAGTTGGAAACATCAACTATTAACAATACATTTATTATTATTATTATTATTATTATTATTATTATTATTATTAATTTATTAATTAATTTATTAATTTATTAATATTGTTGTTAAGAATCTGACGAAATTTTCACAATGAATTTATTATTAATAGTATTATTTG
Organism: Oncomelania hupensis; assembly: GCA_036898135.1. Lineage (NCBI taxonomy): Eukaryota > Metazoa > Mollusca > Gastropoda > Littorinimorpha > Pomatiopsidae > Oncomelania > Oncomelania hupensis. The sequence goes on along the minus strand of CM072518.1, from coordinate 71,261,457 downwards.
TATTACTAGCATTATTATTATTATTATTATTATTATTATTATTATTATTATTATTATTATTATTATTATTATTATTATTATTATTATTATTTTTAACGATTGTGATGATGACGATGTTGAAGATGATTATGATTATTATGAGTATGAGGGCGAGGGTGATTATGATAATAATGATGATGATGATGATGATTATTATTATTGTTATTATTATTGTTTGCTGTGTTATTTCTCACTGGATTATTAGCTGTAATGTCATACAATTTTAAATCTACTTATATCTTTGCTTTTACGTGTTTTCCACGCTCTCGAGTGTAATGATCTTGTTTGGGATTTGCAGTTGTAATCTGCATGAGGTTTCGTCCTTTTGTATTACAAAATTAACATTTGTAATGGTGTATTATTTGACTGAGCGTTTTCAAACATAATACATTTGAAACACGTCTTTGTGCATGTGCATTGTTCACATAGGTTTGTTCATATCGTGACGTAATAATATTGCTACATTTCATTGGAATTCACACTAGTGCATCTCTTGACGTCAGTGCACATGAATCTCATTTTACAAATTAGAATTCACTATCAAATTTATTGTACGGTTTAGCATTGCATCAAAGTTTCTTTTTTGACAATAAAGGAATACTTTTGGGAATTCTCTACCGTGGTTTGCTTGTTATTTCTTTTCGTTACATGCTAATGTAAATGTCTTGTCATTATTTTCTTCTTCGTCGTCGATCTCCTCCTTCTCTTCTTCTTCTTCTTCTTCTTCTAAATACAACGAACCCCTTGGGGTCATGAGCAATCTTGCCACTGTAGATTGTTCTAACCTATAAAGGGAAAAGTGAAAGCCCCAGTTGAAAACCTGTCTTGCCTTTGTAGGCATGACTGATTCACTGCGGCAACAGTACCCCCGTTGGAGTGCCGGGGGTTTCAGTATAAATAGTATCCCCACTTTCTGGAAATTTAGTGCTTTAAATACCCCTTGGGGTCATGAGCAATCTTGCCACTGTAGATTGTTCAAACCTATAAAGGGAACAGTGAAAGCCACAGTTGAAAACCTGTCTTTCCTTTATAGGCAAGACGCTTCACTGCTGCAACAGTACCCCCGTTGGAGTGCCGGGGGTTTTCAGTATAAATAGTATCCCCACTTTATGGAAATTTAGTGCTTTAAATTCCCACTGTCGCTGTCTTCCTCATTTACTCTTTCCTATTCTTGCTCTGTCCTTCACTCTGCTATACTATCTTCTTCTTCGCTAGATCAATGACCTACCTTTTTTCTTGAAAACTCTTCCTGGACAAGACTCCTTGTTTGTGTATGAGGTCTGTTGGATCAGCTTGGGAGTGTTGGACGCTTTCTGCCGGGTGGTCACTAGGGCTTCCTATGAATGTACTATTTAGCACTATAGGCATTTTATATGTATGTGTTTGGTTGATGATTTATAATGATGTTTGTATTCTATTTTGTTTTTGTAACCGGGGTGTTCGCGTAGTTGAGGTCAACCCTCAGCCGTCCCCCGCGTGGGATGTCTTTATTGTAAAGTGACTGGCCGGTGGAGGGCATTCAATTTTCCCACTGGGGTTGTTTCAGCAGATCTTTTATGCGGATCGGGGGTTGTCCGGTCCTGATTTGGCTCGGAAGAGTCCGCTGGACCTAAAGCAACAATAAATCAATCAATCAATCAATCAATCAGTGCTTTAAATTCCCACTGTCGCTGTCTTCCTCATTTGCACTTTCCCATTCCTGATCTGTCCTATCACTCTGCTATACTATCTTCTTCTTCGCTAGATCAATGACCTACCTTTTTTCTTGAAAACTCTTCCTGGACAAGACTCCTTGTTTGTGTATGAGGTCTGTTGGATCAGCTTCGGAGTGTTGGACGCTTTCTGCCGGGTGGTCACTAGGGCTTCCTATGATGTTATTATTTAGCACTATAGGCACTTTATATGTATGTGTTTTGTTGATGATTTATAATGATGTTTGTATTCTATTTTGTTTTTGTAACCGGGGGTTCGAGTAGTTGGGGTAAAGCCTCAGCCGTTCCCTGCGTGGGATGTCTTTATTGTAAAGTGACTGGCCGGTGGAGGGCATTCAATTTTCCCTCTAGGGTTGTTTCGGCAGATCTTTTATGCGGATTGGGGGTTGTCCGGTCCTGATTTGGCTCGGAAGAGTCCGCTGGACCTAAAGCAACAATCAATCAATCAATCTTCTTCTTCTTCTTCTAAATACAACGATAGCAATAAAGCATAAGAAGAAACGAAACGGTTACTATCATGTCCTTTAACTTCACAATAAACCCATAAACTGAGACCTTTAAAATTTAATCTCAAATGTTTACAAGGGAACAAAGACAGGACTGCTCGCATTGTAAATGTACAATATTGAGAAACTTGTGTACGTAACAGTCAAGGAATGCTACCAAGACAAGACAAAACGATACAAATCCCGCTTAATGAAGAACTTAGCTTCAAAATTTGCATTGAACTGTTTAATCTTGTCTTTGTCAAAATTCCTATCCTATCCTATCCCGTAACTCAAAGGTCGTTGGGGCACCACAGATGATCGTTTAACTAGCGTACTCCATCTTTCTCTGTTCTCAGCAACCCTCATGGCTTCGTTCAATGTCAAACCAGTCCATTCACGAATGATGTCCTCCCACTTCTTTTTCTGTCTCCCTCTTCTTCTGCCTCCTTACACCGTGCCTTGCAGGATGTTTTTTACAAGGCCTGATTCTCTGGTGACGTGGCCATACCATCGGAGTTTCCGTTTGTTCACCACTGTGAGCATGTCATCGTGTTGCCCAATGGCTTGTGTGATGGTCTGGGGGCTTCGTTGTTGGTGATGTGCTGGATATAGGAAATGCCCAGAAGTCTTCTGTAGCCCCTCATCTCCATGCTTTGTATTCTTCGTTGTAGATCTGCTGTGAAGGTCCATGTTTCGCAAGCGTATAGGAAGATGGAGATGACAAGGGAGCGCAGCAGCCTTACCTTGGAATGTAGACTGATGGTTTCGTCTTATCTTTGCCAAAATTTGCATTCCTCGACTTTGGCGTACACATTTGTTTCTCACAAATGAATACAAGCCCATTTATACATAGCACAATACATAAGCTTACAGTAATATCGTTCGGTCATTTTAGTCCGGATATAATTTGTTCTGGGAGCGCCAAGTAAAAGGACTTTTTCAATTTCTTATAATATAGTACTACGCTTTATTTCGTTCTTCTCAAGCGCTTTTCCAGTTGGAGTGGTGCTCAAGTCACTGGCCGAAACAGGGTCTATCTCAAAGGCACCCAAGGTGCCCACTACTGCCTTTGGTTTACACTTTGTTGTGTGACTTCAGGTAACCTACTATTCACTACATTAGAGGAGAGTAACCCTGGAACGGTTAACACCTATTTTTCATCTGACGATGTGAAACGAAACAGGCTGGGCTGTCGCCCTCTAGCAGTAAAGCATAGTTTGACTTATAATCTTCATAGCCTTTGGTCCTGGAGGTAAGTCACTTCGTGTGGCTTCATGACTTACGGTGTATCGAGTTGCCCACTGTTCGACCACAGCGGCATATACTACAACATTACTCACGCGAAGACTCCTAATCGGTGCTGGTGCTAATAAATAATTGATGTCTGGTCTCAGCCCATTCCATTTCATTGTGGTTTGAAAACAAAACAGACATTCTTAATGCACTAAAGCGCACTGTACGTGAGGCAATGTTCCAGTTAGATCAGCAAATAGGCATTAATTCTACCTCATGGATCCATCATTCTGCCGACGGGCGCATTAACCGAGTAGAATGAATCCTCGATAGGACATAATTTTTTCGATATTCGATAGCACAGCGGTAGCAACAGTCTGTATACAGGCTTACATACCAATTATTTTCTATCGAAATTCCTATCTACTTGGTTAATGCGCCTGTGTTCTGCGTAAAGTTGTACCAAAGATAATTAAATATGCCCAAGATTGGCATGAATAGTCTTTGGTACAGGTCGGATGTATGCTCTTCATGAGGTGGTTTTTTTTTCCAGATTACATTATGTGATACTAATAGATTACTAATAATCATGTACTACTGCGTATTGCTACAGCCGATATTTGTTGTTTACTAGACGGTAAAATAGCACAGCTGTTAATTTCATCACCCCCACCACTTTAAAAGCCGGAGTTTGAAGTCACAACCTACCCTGATCCTGCTTCTACTAGACTGCCAGAAGACCTTGATTAAAAATAATAAATACAATAACATAGTGCTATGCTTACAGAGGTGTGTTCATTGTGAAATGAAAACAACTCCACATTCTGCTTCTATTGGCTCTTAAAAACCTGAACAAACGATTACTAGGTCTACATTCACTTTTGCAAGTTTTCTAAATCAAGCCAAAACATTGTCGGCGATTCTTTATCCAGCCTGAACGTAAACATATACATTCTAACTATAAGGGCAAAACTCATATGAATCACATGCTCCTTATAGAATTTGCAATTTTTAACATGAAAATAAGTGCCCAGAAAAACTAACGAAATGAAACGGTGGCACTAAAATGCAAAGCTTTACCGACTTTGATCTTTCTATGCTCTTCACCTTGAGCCATTGTATCAGACAACGGGGCCCGACAGAAGTCCTCTCCAGGACAACTGCTGCCCTGGCAAGGTAGAAGCCCATTTGGAAAGACAAGACCATCAGTCTACATTTTAAGATAAGGGTGCTGCGCTCCCTTGTCATCTCCATCTTCCTATACGCTTGCGAAACATGGACCCTCACAGCAGATCTACAACGAAGAATACAAAGCATGGAGATGAGGTGCTACAGAAGACTTATGGGCATTTCCTATACCCAGCACATCACCAACAGCGAGGTCCGACAGACCATTACACAGGTCATTGGACAACGCGATGACATGCTCACAGTGGTGAACAAACGGAAACTCCGATGGTATGGCCACGTCACCAGATCATCAGGCCTTGCAAAGACCATCCTGCAAGGCACAGTGCAAGGAGGTAGAAGAAGAGGGTGACCGTAAAAGAGGTTGGAGGACTCCATTGGAGAATGGACTGGCTTGACATTGAGCGAAGCCATCATGGTTGCTGAGGACAGAGAAAGATGGAATACACTGGTAAAACAATCATCTGTGGTGCCCCTACGACCTCCGAGTTACGGTATATGATAGAATAGGACCTTGAGATGACCTTGACCACAAGCTCCAAATACACTCATATACTATCAAATAAACTAAAGCAAAAGTTGTATTCAACAAATTGTGACCTCGAGATGACCTTAACCTTCAGTGACCTTGACATTGGGATGGCCTTGACCTTCACGTGACCTCTCATGTTCCTGTATGATCGAATAGCCCATTGTTCTTTCAAACTATGGATTAAATAGAGCTATTCCACTGTATGAAACCTTTTTTTTGGGGGGGGGGGGGGGTATTTTTTGCAAAGTCTAAAATGACCTTGACCTTCAAGATCAACGCAAACACTGAACATATATGAAAGATCAATATATCATCTTGAAAACTCTCCTACAATTCCTCATTTGTGTGTGGAGTCTGTTGGGTCAACTTGGGAATATTGGACAGTTTCTGCCAAATTGTCACTAGGGCTTTGGTTTCTTAATTGGGATTTGATTGATATTGCTTTTGCTACAGTTTATTATCCCTTTCTATCGGGAAACTCTGGGCCGCCTCCCCCGGGGAAGGCGTAGTCGCAGCCAGTGGCGCGCCCAAACCCTACCTACCTAACATTATTTGTGAATTTTTTTTAAATTTTTGCTGGGGGAGCAAACCGTAGTACCCGAAGAAAACCCCCGAGACGTTGCCCGAGTCGAAAGTAAATAATATTCGGAGAAACATTAACGCTCAGATGTTGGATCGAACCCACACCTGTCAAACGCCATTGGTTTCTTGCTTGTGGACAAGGCAAGTTAGTCCCGCCTTAGCCCACTTGGCCACAACGCTCGCCTAAATTGTTGTTGTTGTTATTAATTACTGTCTAATATTACCGGAATGTGTGAATAGACAATAAATGAAATAATGAAAATTCACTAGGGCTTTCTATGGTATTATGATTTAGCAATGTATGCATTATATATGCATATGTTTCGTTAATATTTTATAATGATTTTTATATTCTAATTTGTTTTTATAAAGGAGGTTCGATAAATTAGAGTAAAGCCTCAGCGTCCCTTTCGTGGGATGTCTTTATTGTAAAGTGACCGGCTGGTGGAGTGCCTTCAATGTTACCGTTGGAGTTGTTTCAGCAGATTTTTTTATAGGGATAAAGGGGTGAATCCTCTTTCAACCAAGTTATGGTCCTGATATTGTGGTCCTGGTTCGGCTCTTTGCTGTCCGTTGGACCTTATAAACAATGAATAACTAAATACAACAAGTGTTGCCTTTATCTCTCTCATAGTTTAGGGTCAAGGTAACGTCAAAGTACCTCCAAAGAGCTTATTACGGAAAGAGGGAGAACTTCCATTATGTCCTATACAAAAATGCGAGACGCTCTCACGGATTATTTCCCTTTGCTCGAGCTGGCTATATTTCATCATCTGCTATATGAATGATCTGTGCGTGGTAACTTATTGAGCCTATGCCATTGCAAAAGAACATTTTTATGGCAACGTTTGCAAAAACCAAACTTTTAACCATCATTATTATTAACATTCCGCTACTGCTGTCTTTTTTTTTGTTGTTGTTGTTGTTTTTTTGTTTATGTTTACTTATTGACATTTATTAGGTGCTTTTATGCTGCTTATGTGTGTATGTCATAGGTTCGTTTTCTGCCCTGGAATTTATTATTTTTTAATCAACGACAGATATTTTAAAATTAAAATATGCATGACAGTCTGTTTCATTTATCCGAAACTGTGTAAATCCGTAATCGTGAGAGAGAGCGAGAGAGAGAGGGTTGGGGGAAGAGAGAGCTCTGACAATAAAGCACAATAACAAAATGTTTCACTAATAGTGTGAATTTAATTTATATCAGGTGTCCCCCCATACCCCCAACCCTCTCACCTCCCACATCACTGGCTTAATAACATCAGCCACTTCATGGAAAATAATTAATTAATCAGACAGAACAATCAGAACCTAGACTACAACATTCCACGCAATATAGAACTAATGCGCAGAAATTCACAGATCAGAACAAGGACTGAGTTTCTACATTACATTTTTTTTCCCGTTTACACTCAAACGAAAAGGGATTACAACAGATCAAAGACCATTTTTGTGCCTAGGTAAGGGGTTATCTTGCACAGTATTTGATCACGAGGAGAAAACAGACTTAGTCTAATTTAACTTGTTAACACAAGCAGTTTGACAAAGCCAAACTGCCAATCTGACAACATTTACTCTTGAAATGTAAGCACAAATATAATAGTCAAACAACCTAGAAACAATTAACGTAAACAGTGAGCGACCTTTTGAATGTAAACTGTCAGCAAGCAAACAGTTTTTGTTTTAGCACATAGAATAGATATAACATGAATCACTGAAGCCTCTCCCCGATTGTTTTAACAACACTGCAGCGGTCTTGGTTTAGGCCTATATAAACACACAAAAAAGAAGTTTTTCGATTGCAATTTACCTTTCTTTGTCTCTTGGAAACTTGAAAAAGAACTTGCCATCACAATTTTCTTGTATCTGGCATTACGGCAATTTATGGCTGTGCAAAAGTCACTGCCCTGTTTTACTCGGTCGCCTTTTGTCCTTCTGCCACGAGCCATTTTTAGCATGTCGACAATGGAGCGTAACTCGTATCTTCCGTCTCGCGGTTCTGTACCAAGTTCTCCCTCTTTCTATAATACGCTCTTTGGTACCTCTACTAACCGACATTGGACTTGGCCTTGACCTTGGCGTGAAGTTGACCAAATGTGCAAAGGATGTGTGTCTCATTGATATCTATCATGCATCAAGGCGGCGATACACGGTAAGACTAGATCTTATGATACCCGCGTATGACTACGGAAATTCCCGGATCGGTAGGAATTGTCGTCAAGTCTTATCGATAGAGCATGTTCTATTTTTTCACGGCGCGATACGACAGTGGAGGTCAGACAGCCAATCAAAACAGCTATTTGATTGAACTCCGAGGTGAAGGTCACTGAAAAACCGCGACCTACAAACTGAAAAATGGCAGACCTGTCAAAGCACCAAACAGGAATTTTGATTGAGTTATACCATGAGCATAGCTGCTTATGGGACACATCATTGCAGGTCTACAAAGACCAAGGGACCAGAAACCGCGCACTTTCATCAATACAGGCGCGGTTTCATGAAGCCTGCAATATTTTGCTGGATCGCACATGTACAGCCGACAGTGTGATTTTTGTTGTCGTGTGACTCATGTCAATGAATGATATGAAAATAAAGAATAATATATTTGTGCAATGCATATTAATATTACTTTAAAAAAATGTAATGACGTTTTGAAAAACAAGCGTCATCAATTTATCACGCGCTAACAACAATTGCTTTTGCAACTATTTAGATCTAGTTAGCCGTAGACTACGAGATAGTTGGTACTAAGCAGCAATTTACAGTTATTAGGAATCATGCCCCTGAGAGTATATAGTTACAAATAAAAGGTTGGATATAAGTATTAATAATTTTTACAAAAATCGATTATTTTCCATGAATAATATGATTATTTTCTGGACAATGGTAGATGTACTCATTAAGCCATATTAAAAAAAAAAAAAAAAACAGAAGAAAGACAGCAGTGTTGCAGCAAGTGCAGATGTAGAAAGAGAAATGTAAAAAATGACAAAAGCAGTAATAGAAAATATTTTTGCAACAATTGAAGAGATTTTTATTAACTTGTTATTTGAAACAATAGTGCAATGTTTTGGGGAAAAAAATACAGACATACGTTATATTCATCAATAGAAAGTTTATATACCTTGATTGCATATAGTAAGTTACCACAACATACATATTTGGTACATTATTCTAGCATAAGGTTTTGTCATTTGTTTTATTTCAGTACACACTATAAAGACGAAGATTCAAGGCTTTCGGGCAGTGATGAGCAGAGAGTTAATCAAACTTAACAAAGCAACAGCCAGTGGCAGTGGTGCGGATGCCTACAAGCCAACATATCCTTTCTGGGAGGAACTGCAATTTCTTAGAAGGGTGATGAAAAAAAGAGCATCAAAAACCAATCTGGTATATATTATAAATTTTGGATACAAAATTTAAATCATAACTTTAATTAAAGACCCGATGCCTGAATTTGTATTGGACAAAATCCAAGCTGATCAAAGTCAGCACATGACAGGACTACAACTATTGGAGAGTCTATGATAAATAAAAATTCAGTCATCTATATGTTTTCCTGCCATGGCACTGCACCAACTGTATTAAAATAATCACAGAAATCCAGCCGTGTGGCCTGTGCTGTTGTTGCACTTCTGTTACCTCCCTGTTGACCTATTCCTAGAGGCCACGTATGGCCAACTTCCACATTTTCAGCATATGTGACATCAGCTTCTGTGCGTAGGAAATTGTGCAGGGCTAGACAGGCAATTGCTATGTCAGTGGCAGTGGCTGGTTCCAGCTGCATCCTGGTTGCTAGTATTGAGAAGCGATTGATCAGAATGCCAAAGGCATTTTCGGACACTCTGCGGGCCCGACTCAATCTGTAATTGAAGATTCTCTCCGCATGCGTCAATCCTCTGTGTGGAAATGGCTTCATCAAATGCTGTTTCAGCGGGAAAGCTTCGTCTGCCACAATGACATAAGGTAGTTCCTTGTGGAACATTGCGGGCGCCTATGGCTGTGGAAATCCCCCACTTTCAAGCTTTGTAGATATGAGAGAATTTTGGAACATTGCAGCATCGCTGTTTCGTCCATTCACTCCGATGTCAAACATTATGAATCTGTAATGGGCGTCAACAACTGCTAACAAAACAATACTGTGGAAATGCTTGTAATTAAAGAAGTTAGAGCCACTGTGAGCTGGGGCCTTTAAGGCGATGTGTTTACCATCCATTGCTCCCAGGCAATTTGGGAATTGCCACTTCTCTTCGAAGTCGTTGGCAATTTTTTCCCAGTCTGCCTGTGCCGCAGGGATCTGTAAACATGTCGGTTTAGAAAATTTTAGTCAAATTTTTTAATACAATGAATAACATAACATAATAATAATGCAGTATATACATTTTATTGTTTCAGGATTGCTTATCTCAGCAAATGCAAAATATGGAGGACATTGTCGAGGAAGTAGATGCGTCACCTGAGCCATCGCCTATACCATCGGTATCACCAACCCCAAGTTCATCATCTGCTACTGATTTTTTGGTACCTTCTTCAGCACCTGAGCAACGCATCATAACTCATAGTCGGAGGAGAGCTCGGAAAAGTAGCTGTGATGAGGCCATTGAATCGATATCTGAATATTTTACAGCTAAACATGCCAGACTGAATACAGACAGTATAACATGTTCAGCAGTTGAGGAAGATGCCCTATCCGTATGGTGCAAGAGTCTTCTGTGGGATATGCGAAAAATAAAATGTCCTCAGAAGCAGGAAAGATTGAAGATACAAATCAGTCGCATTGTACAAGATGAAATTCTTAAGCAGTTGGATACTGACAATATTAGTTGTCAACAATGACCTACTTTTGTGTATTTCAGTTTCATTATAGCATTCCTCAATAATTTCTTGCAGGTTTTCTTACATTTTTGTTAATAATAATCGAAATTAAAAAAGGAAATTACCAAAGATAACATTTAAAATTGACCTTATGAAAATAATCATAATAACAATATTGATAACAATAATAATACTGAGTATCAAAATAATATCAGTTGTTTTTATTTTAATAATTTTAACTGTTATTCTTTTTTTTATAAATAAATTATTATTATCATGATTGTAGGCTATTGATTCCCTTTTTTATTTTATACTTATTTCGTTTATTTTATTCTATTTCATTTATTTTTTCATTGTTACTACTTCGTTGGCGCAAATGTCTGTTTTCAGTTATTAATAAAAAAAATATTGTTTCTTGTCAAAGTGATTGCATATTTGCATATCATCTCTGCCTTTATAAGTCTATTATTCTGTACTGTCCTGCTATTGCAACTATTAAACCAGCTGTAAATATTTTATTCGTATTTATTAAGCGTGGAAACTGCTAAACAGTGTTAATCTGCTGACTAATATGATTGTGAGGTGCACATTTGATGTGAGATGCTGTAGAAGAAAACTATTACAACAAACTATCAATTACTGTAATTATAGACATTACCTTCATGTAGTCGGCTTTCAAAGCTTCATAAATGGCTACACAGGTCTCTGGTATTATCTTGCCAATGGCCTGTCGACTAATTCTGTAGAGGTATGAAAGGCTGGTGTATGTTCCACCTGAAAGGTGTTTATAAATTTATATTTTGCAACTTGATTTTTATATAAATTATGTATACCAATATATATATATATATATAGGGTTCAGCCTGACACAAATAAGCTATGGGCCATTGGGCCCCTCAGATCAAATTTCAATGGGCCATGATTTCAGCAGTAATTTACGTACATGTAAAAGATAACCTGGAGATATTATTACAGAAATTAAAACAAAATAGATTATTGTGAGCGGGCATGTGTTGTGAAGCATGTTTACCAACAAAACACTAACCAGAACAGGGATCAGTTTACTGTGCTTTTGAAGAGAATATAGCTCGTCGCTTTTCAGCACGCCACCTCTTTACAGCAGCTGTGAAGTTGAAATTCTTCAGTTCACCACCTTCAATTTTCACCCTCATTAATTGAGACAGTTTGTCCAGACGTAATCTGTTCCTGAGGGCAGTAAGAGCTAGATTTTGGGCACTGAAGGTCCGCTCACAGTCACATGAATGAACAGGGTGTGTCAACACAATGCTGATTAGGGAGTTAATTAATTAATTAATTGGCTAAAGTTTTGCCAATTAATTTAGTAAATCTTTTATAAAACTATTTCCATTATTAAAAGTAAATGAATAAAAAAAATAATAATAATAACAATAACAACAACAATAATAACAACAATAACAATAATAATAAATAAATAAATAAAATTATTAATAAAGAAACACATTCTCTGTCGTACCTAAGCCAAGGATACATATGAAGCCACTTTTCCTGCCAGCATCGAGGTTGAACTGGTTCTTTGGTTTTTTTTTCAGAACTTGAACACGACCGCGTAGGCCTATCTGCGTCCGACACTTCGGTATTTTGACTTGACTCGGGGCTCACACAATCATCTTGCGTAGGATTAGCGGCGGTAGACTGTGGTTTAACAGCAGCAAACGACAGTCTAGACTGTCCTACGTCAAGTTTAGGTATTTTGGAGGGGGCGGGGGGGGGGGGGGGGGGGGGCATTTTCAAAGCGGCACAAAGAAAAACACAAAATCCTCCTTGCACGGACACAACATACGCGCAGACAAATAGCAAATTCTGATTTGGAAGAATCGTACAACACTTCTTATTGGCTGAAAGATCAACATCCGGGCCCTCATAGCCAATCGCTGAACTTGCCTTAGCAAAAGCACGTTTGTCGCCTCCAATACAGTGCACCGTTATTGTGGTGGCGCACTGGTACCAGAAATCGAAGCGCCATTCGGCCCCTGGCAAGAATTGTAGATGCGTCATTTTTAATTTTTATGCGTCAATGGCGCAGGGCGCGCTAGTAAACTGATCCCTGTATATATAATAGACACACACACACACACATACACACACACACAGTGGTGTAGTCGTTCAATTGTAGGCAGGGTAACGCTTATACTAGAAACTTTCACTATTAGGCTACATAGTAGGGCTTGTATTTGCCTACTACTCTACGTACTACCATCCCAATTTAGTGTGTTAAAGCCTATATAATGTGGAATAAACTGAATTTTAGATTGCTTCGTGTAATAATCAATAAACACACACAAAGGGAGTTAAGCTTTTTAAATAAACAATACAGGTCCCATCTCGCCCCTGTCACGACACTGCCTCCCCATGGTGTCGCACTGAGGCTGTATGAGCAGATATTCTCATCGTCAGTCACACTACTGATCAGGGCATAACCTGCTACTGATATATAGAATTGGGATAGTTTACGAACCTGCAGCAAGAAAACGCAGTGTCAGCTCAATTCTTTCAGCTTTGGACAGGCACGCCCGCATGTTTGTGTTCTCTCTGTCCGGTAAAAAAAGGTGACACCTTCTGTACTAGCACGTCGAAATGATGAGACTCCATCCTCAAGAAATTTTTGTACGCCTCTGCAGTTTCCGATCGGAGTTCCCTTGATAAGTTATTAAAAGCTCCTAACTGCTGTCTTCTTAGAAGCCACGGAGATGTCCATACATGCCGCCGGCGTCTCTTCCTAGTCAGGTACAACGCTAGGCACACAAGAGCCCCTTCATCATCGCTTGATAGTTGTATGGAATCCATGTTGCAACCAGCTATGGTGTCTATTTGTGTTAAATAGATAACAAGATAAGGTGACACACGTAGTGATCTCCCTTATTTGTGCAATGCATATTAATATTACTTTTTAAAAAAAATGTACATGTAATGACGTTTTGAAAAACAAGCGTCATCAATTTATCACGCGCTAACAACAATAATTATAATAATTCAATTCAATTCAATTCAATATTTTATTTTAAAGTCTCTTCACGTTGTGATTTTAGACCACTTCATTCTCACGCATGGACATACAGACATATAATTAAAACTGAAATGCAACCATAAATAATAACATTAAGCTTATTACTAATAATACTACAAACATTTTCCAACTGCGGACACGTATATTATACGAACTATCTCCATTATTGCAGGACTATGCAATAAAATGTCAATGTCTTCTTGAATACCCACAATGATGTTCTTTTCTTCATAAAGTGGTGTCAAAATAGGACATTCATATAAAATATGTTTAACAGATATTGGGAATAAACAAGTACACAAGATATTTTTTGAAAACTTTGTGTTCCATGAATTTACTCTTAGTTTATTAATTAGCCTACACAAATGTCTTGGACAAGCATAATTTTCGACGTTTCTACTCTGAGGTAAATCAGAACGCATACGCTTTTCCAGTAAGGATATTAATTCATATACTGAAGGTGATATGTTATTACAAGCAATAGAATTATTTGCTTTCATTGCTCCTTGTTTCGCCAATTTATCAACTACATCATTCCAATAAATACCCGAATGAGATGGAATCCAGCAAAAGCTGATTCCAATACCTTTAGATACCAAATAATGAATTAGAAACTTGATTTCAAATAAAATATCTGTTCTTGTTTTACATAACCAATGTTGCAAAGAATATAATGCTGATTTTGAATCAACACATATAAGGATATTAAAGAAAGCAATTGGAAAGTTACAAATTATGTTTAAAGCCATAAGGATAGCATACAATTCTGCTGTAAATACTGATACATTCTTACCAACGTAATATGATTTTTGAATTTTTAAGTCAGGGATCGCAATTCCAGCTCCGGCATCTGATGTTTCTAACACTGACCCATCAGTATAAATTTTTAAATGGTTAGTATATTGCCTTTCGATATGCTCCCTAGCTTCAGTAACAACTAGATTAACATTTTCATTTTTCTTTGTTAGAGAGTAATCAATATCAAATTGTGCATTTGTATGTTCCCACTGCGGAATTTGAGGAATACTTGGTAATATAGGAATAGATGAAATATCAATATTACAAGTTGTTAATATATCATTTGTATAATTTCGTATTGATTGGAGATACGTCAAATTCCTAGCTCTTTTTGGAAAATCTATATTAGAATCAATTAATATTTCTTCTGAAACAGAATTTGGAACTGACAAACCTCTGACTACATATTTTGCAACTGATAATTTTTGTTGTTCAGGAAAAGATAACAGGCAAGCTTCTTTATATGACTTAAGTGTACTTGAATGCACTGGAACACCTAGTGCTATTTTAATTGCTTTACTGTCAATACTTTGCAACTTATTTAGCAATGAATTTGAAGCTGAAAAATATACTTCTTGTCCATAACTAAGCGCTGACCTCACTAGAGATATTGCCAAATGAAGTAATGTATTTGTGTCTTGACTCCATGGCTGTGCACAAAGTAGTTTTAAAAAATTTAACCTTTTACTAGCTTTTGATATTAAGTATTTAATATGAAAATTCCAAGATAATTTTGGAGTAAGATATACACCCAGGAATTTTACATTTTGCTTATAATTTAGAATTTTACCATTTAGTTCTAACTTAGGCAAACACTTTGAATTTACACCATTATTAAACAACACCAGGCAGGTTTTTTCCGCAGATAACTGAAGACCATTTTCTATCATAAATACATTCAATTTATTAAGTTCTATCTGATATATCTTTTGTACATAGCTTACAACTCTTTTGCATGTATTTGTTCTTAAATTAGTATTAATCCAAATAGCAACATCATCTGCATATTGCACAACATTAGTGTGTTTAGACATGTATTTTGGAAGATCGTAAATAAGAATAGAAAATAAAATTGGGGCAATTATTGATCCTTGAGGAATACCCATGTCAATCTGCTGAAAGGAGGAAAATGTTTTACCAACACGGGTACAAATGTATCTTTGAGATAAAAAATTCTTAAAGTATTGATACATTATTCCGGATATTCCTATATTCTTCAATTTGTAAAGTAAACGTGCATGCCAAACACTATCATACGCTTTACGTACATCAAAAAATGTTGCTAACGTAGACTTTCTACGAGAAAACTGCTTTTTTATATGTGATGTTAGTTTAACTAAATGATCGGTAGTACATCTTCCTTTTCTAAAACCTGCTTGATTTAAAGGGAAAATAGAATTTTTCTCACAATAATGATGCATTCTATTAAGAATAATCTTTTCCATTAATTTTCCAGCTTGAGATGTTAATGCTATTGGTCGGTAGCTACCTAATGATGATCTTGTTTTGCCTTGTTTTAGAACTGGAATTACAACTGACTTCTTCCAGATATCAGGAAGAGCTCCATTTAACCAACAAGTTTGGTAAAATGAGTGAAGTAACTGTTTCCAAATATCAGGCAAATGGATCAACATTTGATAAGAAATGGCATCAATACCAACAGCAGATTTATTGGAATTAAAGGAATTTAGGGCTTCTAAAAATTCATCGTATGTAATTGGAGAATTCATATAATGACGGTCAATAGGGTGTGGATCTTCATAATCTTCTTTTTGTTCTTCTTTTAACCTAAAACGATTCTGAGATTCATCAAGACTTGAAGACAGACTATTTTCTGCAAAATTTTTAAGAAATGATTCAGTTTTAACTAAAGAACTGGGAAAAGGATTATTTTCAACTTTTACAGGATAGTTTTGAAGATGGTAACCATTTTTTATTTGCTTTACCTTTTTCCAGACCTTGTATGTATCTTTTGATTCTGAAACTTCAGTTTTACAAAATTCTGTCCAATATTTAATTTTTGCTTGCGCAATAATTCTGTTGCATTGTATCTTTGTACGTTTCATTTCATTGTGATTTTCTGGTGTTTTGTTCTTTAACCATTTTTTAAAATGATCCTTTTTAGTGTGTACAGCTAGAGCACAATCTTTGTTCCACCATGCATTGTATTTACGGTTTTTATAAAATTTGCATTTAGGTATTGAGTATTCAGCAGCCTGAATAATAATATTTGTAAAATTTAAATAAAAAGTGTTAATATCTTCATGAATAATGGAGTCGATGTTTTGGGATGAGAAGAATGTTTTAAAATCTGTCCAATTTGCACGATTGTATTGAAACTTTGGAATGTTATCTTCAGTGTTCACATCTTCATCAATTATATCCTCATTTAATTCTATATGAATGGGGATATGATCACTACCCAAAGTATCATTAGTTGTAGACCAAATGCAATTAACAGCAAGATCAGGAGATATTAAGGATAAATCTATCGCAGTAGCTTTGTGAGTTGACACATCAGGAATTCTGGTATATGAACCATCATTTAAAAGATATAATTTAGAATCGACGATGTTTTCTAGAAAACGATTACAAGTTATGGTTGTACATCCAGATTCCCAAAAAGGAGCATGTGCATTAAAGTCGCCTACAATCAACCATTTGTTATTAAATACATCTAGATGTTTGATCCAGTCAGAGTTGTCATCTTTTGGACCATTAGGATAATATACAGAAAGTATATTTAATATAAAGTTATGGTTGATTTTTATCATTGCTCCTGTAGCAAACACATCATTAGTATCTTTAGGTACAGGCATAGAATCCAATCTAGAATACTGTAAATCAGATCTAATGTATAATGCAGATTGAACCTATCCTATCCTATCCTGTCCCATAACCCGAAGGTCGTAGGGGCACCACAGATGATCGCTTAACCAGCATACTCCATCTTTCTCTGTCCTCAGCAGCCCTCATGGCTTCGCTCAGTGTCAAACCAGTCCATTCTCGAATGTTGTCCTCCCACCTCTTTTTCGGTCTCCCCCTTCTTCTACCTCCTTGCACTGTGCCTTGCAGAATGGTCTTTGCAAGGCCTGATGATCTGGTGACGTGGCCATACCATCGGAGTTTCCGTTTCTTCACCACTGTGAGCAGGTCATCGTGTTGTCCAATGACTTGTGTGATGGTCTGTCGGACTTCAACGTTGGTGATGTGTTGGGTATAGGAAATGCACAGAAGTCTTCTGTAGCACCTCATCTCCATGCTTTGTATTCTTCGTTGGAGATCTGCTGTGAGGGTCCATGCTTCGCAAGCATATAGGAAGATGGAGATGACCAGAGAGCGCAGCAGTCTTACTTTGGAATGTAGACTGATGGTTCTGTCTTTCCAAATGGGCTTCAACCTTGTCAGGGCAGCAGTTGTTTGTGCGATCCTGGAGAGGACTTCCTGTCGAGACCCATTGTCTGACACAATGGCTCCTAAATATTTGAAGCTGTGCACTGTGTTGAGGGATTGGCCTTGTACTTTGATGTCTGTGTTGATGCCATTGGTGTTGTTGGTCATCATTTTGGTCTTCTCTGCACTTATTTCCATTCCATAAGCTCTGGAGGTGGTGTCAAGCCTCTGTACAAGCTGTTCAAGTTCTTGTTCCTCTCCAGCCAATCCATCAATATCATCCGCAAAACGAAGATTGGAGATTGCTCTGCCCCCTATGCTGACTGTGCCTTCGTGATCTGCAAGAGCATCTGACATGATGCGCTCTAGGAAGATGTTGAAGAGTGTTGGAGAGAGTAGGCATCCTTGACGCACACCGATTGTTGTTCTGAACCAGTTCCCGATGACGCTGTTATGGAGGACTGCACTGGTAGCCTTGTCATACAGGCTTTTGATGACTTCTATAATTTTAGGGCTGATGTTGTACACTTTCATGGTTGCCCATAGAGCTGCATGCCAGACTCGGTCAAATGCCTTCTTGAAGTCTATGAACACATGATATAGATGTTGTTGGTGCTGTAGGTATTTCTCACAGATTATTCTGAGGTTGAAAATCTGTTCAGTGGTACTTCGCCCTGCCATGAATCCTGCTTGTTCTTCAGCTATGATTTGTTCAGCTTGTGGTTTCAACCTGTTGAGTATTATTTTCAGGAGGACCTTGCTGGGATGGCTGATGAGGCTGATGGTGCGGTAATTTTCACACTCCTGAAGGTTACCTTTTTTGGGAAGAGTGATGACAAGCGACTGGGTCCATGGTGTAGGCCATTCCCCACTCTGCCAGATCTTGTTACAGATAATGGTGAGAGCATCAGTCATCGCTTCTCCTCCTGCTTGTAGCAGTTCCGCTGGTATGTTATCCACTCCCGCTGACTTCCCTTTCTTCAGCGATTGCACTGCTGCCTCAACTTCTTCCCGGAGAATTGGGAGGATTTCTTCTTCTTCTCTGCTCTCGGGACATGCTAGAACTGATGGGTCTCCATTTGGTGTATGGTTGTAAAGGTCAGAGCAGTACTCTGTCCATCTGTCCAAGACTTGTTGTTCTTCTGTAAGGCAAATGCCAGACTTGCTTTGGATAGTGGAGACTTTGGGCTGTTTAAACACTTGTCAGCCGCTTCACAGTCTGGTAGGCCTTCTTGCTGTTGTTCTTGTTCAGATTGTTCTCTATTTCCTGGCATTGATCTTCTATCCAGTTCTCCTTTGCTGTGCGCATGCCTTTTCGGATGTCATTGTTGATTTTTCGGTAGACATCAGCTCCCTGTGAGGTGTTCTTTTTCTTTTTTAACTCTCTTCGTTTATCACACAGATCCAAAAGTTCAGGTGTGATCCACGGCTTCTTCTTTGGTCGGTGCTTGCCAAGGATCTCAGTGGCGGCATCTGTTACAGCTGAGTTGAAGGTATTGGTCATGGTGTTGACATCTACTTCGCCTGCCCCCAAAATAAGCAGTGGTGCAAATTTCCCTCCAATTGTGGCCTGAAATATTTTTGCCACCTCCGGGTCTTGCAGTTTGTCCAGGTCGAACTTCAGCCTAGTGCACTTTGCTGTATTTACTCTCTTCAAATGGAGCCGGAAAGACATCATCACGAGATCGTGGTCACTTCCAATGTCTGCTCCTGGAAAAGTGCGTGTCCTGCCAATGTTGATGCTTGATCTGAAGCGTTTCTTGACCATGATGTAGTCGATCTGGTTGTGATGTTCCCCGCCGGGACTGTGCCATGTCCATCGTCTGGATTTTTTGTGGAGACCAAGCGTGTTTGCCAGTACCAGATTGTTGTATCTGGCAAACTCCAATAGCCTCAGACCCCTGTCATTTGTCTCGTTGTTGCAGTGGGGTCCGCATGTGTCTCCCCAGTTGTGGTGCGCATCTTGGCCAACCTTGGCATTCCAGTCGCCTTGCACTATGACTATGTCCTTCTTCGGCACTTGGTCAAGGACCGCCTGTATATTTTCATAAAAATCCTCCACTTCGCTGTCTTCATAGTCTGATGTTGGGGCATAGGCCTGGATGATGGTAATGTTGAAAGGGGTTGCTCTCAGACGGATGGTAATGAGTCTACTGGAGACTGGGCGGCAACCCATGACAGTGGCTAGAATGTTCTTGTGGACCAAGAATCCAACGCCGTGTTCGTGCCTGTCATCTCTACCGCTGAAATAGAGCTTGTGGCCTTTGTCAGTCGTTGTTTCACCTAGGCCTTTCCAGCGCAGTTCGCTGATACCTATGTGAGAGAGGGAAGTGAGAGCGAATGCACGTGCAAAGCATGTGTTGGAGCGATTGGGTGATTGGCTATGAGATGCGAGATTGAACGTGAGAACGAGAGGACAGAGAGTGAGTCGGGCGAGAGACAGCAAAGGAAGAACACGAATAAAGAAGAGAGAAACTAATAATACTTCGTTTTGTGTGAAGTCGATAATTGATTGTTGGTTGCAAGTTAATGCAAGTATGTACCAACATTACATATGGCGTCGTCGACGGTTCGAATCTTCGTTTCTGAGAATAGTTTTGTGTAATTGTGAAGTGTTTTCTCGACAGTTTGAAACTTCACAGGTGAGAGGTGAACATTTTCATATTTGCCGGTGGCGTGCCGCCATTTTGAAATTGAAAAGTCAATTTGATTTTTGGACATTAGTGTTGTTAGGTGTCGATAGCAAGTTATAGATTCATCAGAATATTAATAGAAACGAAATGATGCTGGAACTTTTTTCTGTGATATATATCGACGTTTTGGACAGATTTCAAGGTCTTGTGAAACTTCGAATTATAACGCAACACCCTAGCAGACGACAGTTTCAACAATAGTCACCTTCGCTCAGTCCTGCAGTGCTTTGTGGACATTGTGACTTTATGCTTGTGCGGAAATCGTGCAGTGTAATTTTCATTGAGAGGATAAGTCGGTGACTATATATTGCAATTTGAAGAGAATGAACTTTACATGAATGAAAATGTCTCTCGTCCGTGTTGCCCGACTTTTCAAAGTAGTGATTACGCTATATGAATGAAAATGTCTCTCGTTCGTGTTGCCCGACTTCTTAAAGTAGTGATTACGTTATATGAATGAAAATGGCTCTCGTTCGTGTTGCCCGACTTCTCAAAGTAGTGATTATGCTAGAGTTTTACAAACATACATTTTAAGCAGCATGTGTGATATCGACTGGCGCTAGATTAGTTTTTGGCTTTCAGACTGAGTAAGCCTATACATTCTCATTGAGTGATCTGAGGACTGTCGTGGTTTTCGAACTGTGTGTGTATTGTGGGCGGTATTGTGGCGACGGCCGGTGATGAAGATAGTTTTGTGCGGACATGGTCATGGAGAATTGGGGTGATTGTGAAAACTTTCTGGTGTGACCTGACACCAGACTTGAGCAGTAAGAAGTGACAGTCCTGTGCCATACTAGAAATCCGTGCTACGCCTTTCGACGTATCGGTAGTTTCTACAATCTGGCACAGTGGTGGCTTCACCCCAGCGTCCTGCAGAGACCGGTTCCTGACGGTGATCTACTGTGCCCGCCTTTCGACGTGCCAGCAGTCCTTCATCCGAGTCATCGCAGACCCTGTATCCTTGGTCATCAGTCGTCACCATCGGACTTACAGGCGATCAACGTTTCCATCACGGACACCCGCACCGTGTACTTTACCAGTTACGGTGGGGTTCAGTCCGCGTGCTGTGGGTTGCGGCAGCCGTTACTCCCATCGA
The DNA here is from genome assembly GCA_036898135.1 of Oncomelania hupensis. Lineage (NCBI taxonomy): Eukaryota > Metazoa > Mollusca > Gastropoda > Littorinimorpha > Pomatiopsidae > Oncomelania > Oncomelania hupensis. Next base: position 71,239,839 of record CM072518.1, on the reverse strand, counting down.
CGTCCTTGGCGTACCGCTCGCACTATAGCCATCCGGCGTGGTGGGGCGAGGTGCGCCGTGATCTTCTGGGGAAAACTTCAGTTGCGGCATCCGTTACTCCCGTCGACGTCCTTGGCGTACCGCTCGCACTATAGCCATCCGGCGTGGTGGGGCGAGGTGCGCCGTGATCTCCCATTGCAGAGTGCAGTCATCGCCATCGCCAACAGCTCCACTCTGTTGTGGCCCGCTCACCTTGGAGCAGACACCGCGACCTTGGGGCAGTGCCACGTCGGCCGACGTGGTGGGCCCGGTCTTTCCTCGGCGTCGTGGGGTCTCCTCTTCACTTGCGTTTGGGTTCTCCATCACCGCAGTGGGCCTACCATCTTTGACTCGGGACATTTTATTGCCTTCATAAATCAACACAAATCGTACCGAGGACCAGCGAACTGACCGGGTGACCTATTCGTATTGGACCGGTAAACTAGATTGGTAACTAGGTAAATTGAAAGAGAAAGAAAAGTCGAGTCATAGTAAATGCATTAGTTGAAATAATACAGGGTTATATATTAAGATTTCTTGTGGAACTTTTAGATACTGATGACTGATAAAATTATAGTCATTGAAAGATAATGATATAATGAACAGGAAGTGATTATAACTGATGTGAATTAAAACATACATGCTATGGTCCTTGAGTTTCGGAAAAGTCGTGACAGTGACAGTTTATTGCTTTAATGGTTGCATGAATCTCATGTGTCAATGAATTTTTTTTTTTGAGGGGTTGGTGTTGGTTATAAAGGAGTTTTGAGGCGTTGACCTGGCCTTTCTGTGATTTAAGAGACAGGAATTTTATTTTCCATTTTAGTATAACAACTTAAGAAAATGTCTGATGATAATAAAAACCCTGAAAACGAGAAAGAGGGGGAAAACAACAGTTAAACTGAACAAAACCTGCGTAGAGAGCCGTACCCAGGCTGAGCAGTCCAAAGGCTCAACGGTGAAGATGATTGGGAAGTGTCCCGTGGTCGTGGCGGACATTGGGGGAATCACGGTGTCATGTCTACTAGATACAGGATCCATGGTCACCACAGTAACAGAAGAGTTCTATGTGAAGAATTTTAAGCATAATTACAGGCTTCAAGATTCATGCTATACCTTGGAAGCAGCAAATGGCTTAGTCATTCCTTATGTTGGCTTCATGAGCACAGACATGAAGATTGGAAGAGAAGTAATCAAGGAAGTCGGGATATTCGTGACTAAGGCACCGTTCGATGCTGTCATGAAACCTCGAAAGAAGGTTCCCATATTACTGGGGATGAATGTCCTTGAAAAATGCACGGATCTAGGCGGTCTACTAGCTAACACTAATGTGGCAGTCAGCAAGATCCAAGCAGAGATAGAGAAGAAGAGGGGCGCAACCAAGTTTGTGAGAACAGCCGACATAAGAACACTGCTGCCAGCCAACTCTGTGACGACAATCATGGAAACAGCAGAAGTGGCTCCCCAGCTGCCAGTCAGACCTCAGCCTGCTCCGCGAGGTAGTACCAGCAGGAAGACACTCAAATCCCTACAACCTACCCACGACAGCTGTCAGACATGTAGAGGCAGAATATGATTCTGATGTAGCAGAGAAAACTAATCAGAACAGACAACAGTTCATTCTAGAAATGACAAAAACAGTTTTCAATTTCATTAAAGAATTGAACGAATAGCGCTATGTAGACTCTGGACAGAAATTTATAAAACTTCTTTTTTAATCCATTGTAGAGTTGTTTGATATAAGGTAACTGGAGTATTCGTGGTTCTTCTATGTATTGTGGTAAATGATAATTGCTCCTAGTTTACGCTAGAACATTTAATCATTTCGCTACCACATTTAAAGGGTGAGAATAATATGACTGAAAAATATCGATCCCTGTTATTGAAAGAATTACACCGTTTGCATTATATGATAGCTAGTCAAGGCTGCTTCGTTGTTATGCAGATGTGGATGAAAGGTAATGTGTGTTTATATAAAGAATTTTTTGTTTTCCCGTGTTTTTTTTATTTTATTTTTTATTTTTTTATTATTTATTATTTATATGATCTGTGAGATGTCATACTAGTGTTTGGCTTCTTCATTGGGTTATGTAGAACAGTTGTTGTTTATTTTGTTTGGCTGACTGCTAACTGAATTACCTTTTAGATAATCGTAAGTAAAGTCATGCCTGGTACAGAATGGTTTTCCACTTTGTTTTTAACAAAGTTTTGGATTTTTTTTTTTTTTTTTTTTTGTCAATGTGTTTTTGCTGACCATCTTTTGGAATACCTCTTTGATATCCATTGGGTGTTGTCATGCGCCTCCGATGACGATTTTTATTTTTTTTTGGTTGATATTTATGGACTATGAATATGACTAGTGTGTTTATACTTTATTATTATGTATGCTTGAATGTATGTTTACAATTTTTTTGATTAACGTCGGGACGACGTTGCAAGAAGAGGGGATGTATGTGAGAGAGGGAAGTGAGAGCGAATGCACGTGCAAAGCATGTGTTGGAGCGATTGGGTGATTGGCTATGAGATGCGAGATTGAACGTGAGAACGAGAGGACAGAGAGTGAGTCGGGCGAGAGACAGCAAAGGAAGAACACGAATAAAGAAGAGAGAAACTAATAATACTTCGTTTTGTGTGAAGTCGATAATTGATTGTTGGTTGCAAGTTAATGCAAGTATTTAGCAACATAACACCTAGAACGTTCCATCGATAGTGGTCCAGCTCGTGGGCCAGTTCTTCTAATTTTCCTTCCGCAGTTAGGGTCCTGACATTCCAGGTTCCTATGACGATGTTGTTTCTCGTGCGGATCTTGCTAATTTGTCCATCAGTAGCATACTTTTCACCTCCGTCCTGGTGGCCAACGGAAGGCGCGGTCCTTGTGTAGCCGGGCGACGACCGATCCGGCATGGAATTAGTGGATAGCCTCATCATGTGTTGTGTCTTGGGCAAAAAAGACCTGGCAGGGCCCAATCCTCTCCAGGCTGTTGGCCACAGCCGAAATCCACGAATACAGTGTGGCTCGCCTTGGCCCTGAGCACGTGGTCGTTGAACCTGTAGTAACGTGAGGTTCCTCCGCCCTGGCCGGTGACTTCTGTGTAGAAGACTTTCGCCCAGTGATGCCATGCTAACATCACCCCTGTTAGTCGCCTCTTACGACACGCCGGGAAACGTTGGGTTTATTCTATTTGCCCGAACCCACAGAGCTGATTGAACCATCCCCGTGTTCTTATTATAACTATAAAGTGGGGGATAATAAAAGTTATAAATTTTTGGAAGTCTCTTTGGTGAAACGTGTAAAGATTGTAAAGCTAAAACGCAATATGATTCTTGTAAAACATGATGCTCAAACTGTAGTAAGTTGGTAGAAATTGAGCGACAATTCCATTGTAGAATTTTAACATTGTGTGTCCTTTCTTTCATGTTGTCAGTCAGTATAGAAAAACCTTTGTAATCAACAACAACAATAACAAATTCTTATAAGGCTTATGAATAAATGTCCAATTTCAACAATAAGACTTAAGAGTCAGGTGTGAAAGGGTCAAACTGATGAATTATAATAATGAAAGTACGACACAGCGACCTTGGCCTTTACCGACAGGCTTATGACTCCTACATACCGTGCACAGGCGCTTGTATCAGGACACGCGAGCGCCTATGCCTGTGACGCGTCTCCCTTTGGTTATCTATAATAGTATTATAGATAACCAAAGGGAGACGCGTCACAGGCATAGGCGCTCGCGTGTCCTGATACAAGCGCCTGTGATACCGTGTATCAGCAAAGACATCAGATCTGCAGCGGCATATGCGGGTATCATAAGATCTAGTCTTACCGTGTATCGCTAGCTTAATAACTTAGCAAAAAAAAAAAAAAAAAAAAAAAAAAAAAAAGAATCTTTGTGAAAAATGGAAGGGGTCAGGTTAAGAGTGCGCGGAAGTCCAAATTTGTCAAAACTGACTTTTGAACCGAAGTCCATCAAACAAGGGGAGCTAAATCGTTTCAGAACATGCGATGTCAATATCTGCAATTTTAAGAGTACTATCCCCTTTCTTACTGTTCTCACTCCCAGGGCAACATCGATCTCAAGTCTACACTGACATAAGTACAGCATTGCATCAATTATAACGATAAAAATCAATTTACTTTTTTTTCCTGGAAAAGCAAACAGTAGGGACAATGTTGGTTACAGATCGCCGCGCTTTAAGTATGATTGAGGAATAAGACACGTATAGCATCCCATATTGTTGTTGTTATAATTAGTATTGTTATTATTATTAATTCGCCTACTTACTTCTTTCTTACAAATCAATACTGAGCTGTCCTTCTGTCAGTGTCTGTCTTCTTGTTTACTCAATATTTTCTATAAAAAGCAATGTGTTTTGAGGCGATATGACATTTAAAGTTTGATCCGCATTCTTACCAGTTTTATTTTATTTTTATTTTGTTTAATCGTTCTTATATAGCGCTTATTCAGCTCAAGAGCTGCTCAAGGCACTGGCCGAAACAGGATCTAACTCATGCCGCCCGAGGCGCCCACTTGCAACGGGTGCAGCCTGACGCCCAGACAACTGGGCCCAATCCCGGGCGACCAGGTATAGGGAGAAGAGACCTATGGTGTGCTGGGTATATTTGTGTAGCCGGTACTCACCCGTCTAGGACATGAGCATCAGGATCTTTAAAGTCTGTGCTGTGGAATGTGTGTGCACAGACTAGACCTCGGTTTATACTCTCATCCGAAGGAGGAACGGCAGTAGCCTAGAGCAGCTCATTGAGCTTGCAAAAATAATAACACTTGCTTCCCTTCACAACAAATAAGGCCCACATGCACACGCACGCACACACGAACACACTCTCATACATTATACAAATACAAAAATACATGATAGAATTTATTAGACTAGAAGAATGATGCATGCCTCACAAATACACATAATGCTGGTATACGTATCAGTGCGCCAAATAGTCAAACACGCAAATCGCACTTTACACACAGCTGTTGACAGTGCATCACAAATATATATATAGTAATAATAATGTATCACAAACATTGTCACAAACACATAACAAATGTATCACAAACCTACGTCACAAATACAAAAGTGATAATAATATTAACAAAGTATCACAAAGATTTATATGTATATGTGCCACAAATCCACAATTACTGACCATCGTTTGGTATAAAAATATATTTTACTGTTACCCTTGTCTTCCATTTTGCAGTATTATTTGCCGTTGTATTTCGAGACTAAACCCCAAACAATATTTTGGACTACAGGACAACAGATCAACAGGAGTTAAAACATCATATTAATATTGATTTTGGAATGTGTTTTAGAATTTATTAAATAGATATTCCAAATAATCCTCTGAATGACAAATTTTATTCACTCGCAATATTATTTTGATTATCAAACATAAACGCGATTTAAATTCTAAAAGTACAACAAAATGGCACTTGTTTTTAATAGTTTGTTTAATTAGCGTTTATTGCATTTTCCCAAGATAAAACTGCCGTGGACGTTGCGTGGGGGTCAGGAATACAAGTGTGATCCACGCCTTGAAGGGAAGACCAAATAATATCGTGCAATATAATCACAATTTGGAAATCAAAACGCGCACAAAGCTGTGCATGCAGGGTTGTTTTGGAGCAATAAGTAGGTATTCAAAACAGTACATTACATTACATTATTATTGCTTGCTTTAGGTCCAGCTCTTCCGAGCCAAATCAGGACCGGACAACCCCCAATCCGCATAAAAGATCTGCTGAAACAACCCTAGTGGTAAAACTGAATATTCTCCACCAGCCAGTCACTTTACAATAAAGACATCCCACGCAGGGGACGGCTGAGGCTTCTCCCCAACTTATCGAACCCCCGTTTACAAAAACAAAATAGAATACAAACATCATTATAAATTATCAACAAAACACATACATATAAAATGCCTACATTGCTAAATAATAACATCATAGGAAGCCCCAGTGACCACCTGGCAGAAAGCGTCCAATACTCCCAAGCTGATCCAACAGACCTCATACACAAACAAAGAGTCTTGTCCCGGAAGAGTTTTCAAGAAAAAAGGTAGGTCATTGATCTAGCGAAGAAGAAGATAGTATAGCAGAGTGATAGGACAGAGCAGGAATGGGACAGAGTAAATGAAGACAGCGACAGTGGGAATTTAAAGCACTAAATTTCCATAAAGTGGGGATACTATTTATACTGAAACCCCCACTTTGACATGTGAAATATGTGTGCTAAACATGTGAGTCGTACTGCTAATCTGTATATAAATCTACAAGTCTTCTGTTTTACTAGATAGCATGCATCAATGGTATGGTTTTGTATGCCAGAAATGGTCATGATCATATATGTACAATTAGTGAAGTACATTATAAACAATCTATATAGATATTAACTGTCAAATCATTGTCTTATAACTATCGTCTGTTTGTTTTTTCCTGTTATGTGACAAGGAAGAATAACTCATTTGAGAATATAGATGTTTTGGCTGAATGTATATTTTGATCATGTAATTAGCCACTATATAACTAATGCTATGCATGCATACTGTCAATCTTGTACATATCTCTTGTGCTATGTTTGTACACAAAAAACTATTATTAGTTCCACGTAAAGGTTTTTTCGTTAGCTGCTTCATCATACATCACTCTTTCTCACGTTAAAAAAGCCTAATATAAGTAAGACATGAGGCGGATTGGTACAGGTACACTCAACCGTACTGCAAACTGCTGTTTTGAATGAAACTATAACTCTTTGTGTGTCATCGTTTTGATTGGCTGGTTAAAATTTAATGTTGTTTATAGTTTTGACATCAGTGTTGTTGTTCTGTTGTTGGTGTTAGGGACACAATAATTCTCATGTGTAAGTCGCTTAATTTTGCTGTTTGTTCGATTCCTTTTCTTACTTGTGAATACCTTTTAGGCTTACTTATGTTGAATAGTAGCCGGCGTGTGTACCAGCTGTGCGATGTTGTTTTGCTTTTTGCGATTAGTGGCGCTGGCTCGCACAGCGGGTCCTTGACCTTTCACACTAGACTACTCTTTTTTTAGCCAAAACAAACTGACGATTGCTGGTTGTCTGAGTAGGATAAGTTGTGTGGTGGGAGTCGGTGCCTGCTCGTGCATAATAATGTATCTACGGTGTCTTGCATTTTGTCACTTTTGCATATAATGTTTTTGTTGTTTTTGTTGTTTTTTTTGTGTGTTTCATTTGAACAGTTTCAAAGGAATCATTGTATTGTGCAATTTAAACATTCACATAGAATTGCTTTCTTTTTCAGAATTGGTAAGAGGTTTGAAAGTAATCTATATTCGTCTCATCGATGTACGATAATCGTTGCGAGAAAAGTAGAATGAATGGGTTGATTGTGTTGTCTGATGTAAGAGTGAGACATGACTGGGTTTCTTCCTTATACAAACAAGTATTGAAGTGGTGTTTGTTGGTTTTCCATGTCACTGAAATCTTGCCTACCTCTTGGGTATACATGTTTATACTCACATTGTTGGATAGCTCTGGAATTGTTTGATCACTTTGGAAAAGATAAAACTGTTTGTTTATATGCTATATAATGGGAGATAATCAAGTACATTTTGTTTCAATGAACTGTAGGGGGTTAGGGGACTCGCAGAAGAGAAGAGATGTGTTTCATTACTTGAGAGAGAATAAATACTGTGTCTGCATGTTGCAAGATACACATTTTTATCCAAAAATAGAAAAACAAATAAAAAATGAATGGGGGTTTGATGCTTTTTTCGCTTCTTTCGCTTCTAATTCGAGAGGAGTTGCGATTCTTTTTAATAGTGTTTTTGAATATAAAATATGTAATGTTCACAGAGATGTAAATGGTAACTGGCTTATAATACACTTGAAGATGTATGAGAAAGATTTTGTGATTGTTAATGTGTATGGGCCAAACAATGATGACCCCAGTTTTTATATAGAACTTGAAGAAACGGTAAAGTTGTATGAAGAATGTGAACATGTTATCTTTGGGGGAGACTGGAACTTGGTATTAGACTACGATTTAGACTGCAATAACTACAGACAGAAAAATAATGTAAGAGCTCATGATCAGGTTAAACTAATGATGGACAATTTAAATTTAACAGATATATGGAGGACAAATTATCCTGACTGCAAACGATATACCTGGCGTAGAAACACTCCTCTCCAGCAAAGCCGCTTAGACTTTTTCCTAATTTCTGATCTTGTTTCGTGTTTTGTTCAGGAGGTGGATATAAAGCCTGGTTACAGAACTGATCACTCCGCAGTCACCCTAACGTTGCAGTTTGGAAAAGAAAATACCCGACATTCTTTTTGGAAATTCAACTCGTCTTTGTTACTTGATAGAAAATATTTAGTGATAATAAACTGTGAAATTAAATCTGTCCTAGCTGAATACGCAGTTTTCCCTTATAATAGAGATAAGTTAGATGATATACCGCTGTGGGATATTCAGTTGACGGTTTCAGACCAATTGTTTTTAGATGTATTATTAATGAAAATCCGTAGTAAGACTATTTCATACGCTGCTGTTAAAAAAAGGGAGGCTGGTGAAAAAGAAAAAGTATTGCAAGATCGGATCGAACAGTTTGAAAGAAAAGAAACCTTAGGTGTGGAAGAACATGCATCTCTTGAAAAAGACAAGCAAGAATTAATAAACATAAGGGATCATAGAATGAGGGGTGTGTTACTGCGTTCTAAAGCTAGATGGGTGGAAGATGGGGAGAAGGTTTCAAAGTATTTCTGTAGCTTGGAAAAGAGAAATTACGTTAATAAACATATAAATAAACTAACTTTAAAAGATGGCTCCGTAACCAGCGATACTGATGTTATTGTAAACGAGGTTAAAGATTTCTATGAGCGTTTGTATACTAAAAGAGACTTAGAAACTTGTGAAATCAGTGACCTAGTTGATAATATACCCGTTCTAAACTTGTTTGAAACGGAATCTCTTGAAGGAATTCTAAGTCTTGAGGAAGCCAGCTACGCACTTAAGAACATGAAAAATGGTAAAAGTCCAGGTTCAGACGGGTTTTCTGCAGAGTTTTTTAAAGTGTTCTGGAGACAGTTGGGCGCATTCGTGGTCAGATCTTTAAATGAAGGATTTAGTAAAGGGGAGTTATCGTGTACACAAAAAGAAGGTGTTATAATTTGTATTCCTAAACCTGATAGACCAAAAGAGCGGATACAGAATTGGAGACCAATCTCTCTTCTTAATGTTGTTTATAAGATTGGATCAACATCTATAGCTAATAGAATGAAAAAAGTTCTACCAAGATTAATTAATGAAGATCAAACTGGGTTTGTTAAAAATAGATTTATCGGGGATAATATTAGATTAGTTTATGATATTATTGATTATGTAACTGCCACGGATGCGCCCGGTTTGCTCCTTTGCTGTGATTTTGAGAAGGCGTTCGACAGTTTAGACTGGAATTTCTTACTTAAGACCTTAAAAGCCTTTGGTTTTGGTGAAGACATGTGTCGATGGATTAAAACCTTACATTTTGACTGTAAATCATGTATTTCTGCAAACGGACAAGTGTCTGGCTGGTTTCCAGTGTCTAGAGGCTGCAGACAAGGAGACCCCATGTCACCTTATATCTTTATTCTATGTGCCGAAATTCTAGGTACCATGATTAGGGAAAATAATAATATTAAAGGTATTAAAATACACGAAACAGAACACAAGTTATCACAGTACGCTGACGATACAGAAATCTTCTTAGAAGGGGACAAAGCTTCGTTTGAGGAAACAATAATAACAATCAACACATTTGGAAATTACTCAGGGCTATTCCTAAATGCGAGTAAAACAAACGCAGTGTGGTTAGGTAATAAACGCAATTCACCAGTTACATACATGCAGCATTTAAACATACAATGGAACCCACGACAGTTTAAGATTCTTGGTATTCTGTTTACAAACGACCTGAAGGATATAATCGATATTAATGTTAATAATAAATTTGAAGAAGTTAAAAGATTGTACGGCATTTGGCTAAAGAGGCAGATCACCCCCCTGGGTAGAGTTGCTATTTTGAAATCGTTAATACTTTCTAAACTGACTTATCTTTGGCTGCTTCTGCCAAACCCACCTGACCATACTATGCAATCACTTCAAACAACTATTTTTGACTTTGTTTGGGGAAGGAAAAGGGACAAAATTAGTAGAAAAATATCCATGAAAAGCGTTGAAGAAGGTGGACTTGGTATTCCGAACATCCGTCAGTATGTGTACAGTTTAAAGCTAACTTGGGTTAAAAAGATTTATTTAACTGAGCATAAATGGAAATCGGTTATTCTTGGTACTTTTCCTTTAGCTAATAATCTAAAAACGGTTGGTTCATGTTTGCCACAAAATGTTGCTAATTTAAACCAATTCTGGAAAGACGTTTTTCATGCTTATAGCCTATTTGGTAAACGTATCCATGTGACAAAATCTGAAGAATTTTTAGCTGAACCAATTTTCTATAATCAAAACATTAAAGTAGGGAATAAGTGTTTATACATAAACGAATGGTCGTCTAAAAATATTTTTCAAGTAAAAGACCTCGTTCATCCTAATGGCAGTTTCTTGTCTTTCAACGAATTTGTAAGAAAGTATAATGTCCGAGGCCACTTTCTAACTTATTGTGGTTGTATAAATGCAGTTAAGGAATACGCTAGAAAGAGCGATATACTGCTTGTGAATGATATGGCCATGGGTGATACATTGATTATTAAAACGTTATTTTCTGTCCAAAAGGGCGCTCGACTGTATTATAATCTTTTAATGTCGGATGATGTAACACCAAATTTTTGTAAAACATGGGAAGAAAAACTTAAGTGCGAACTGAACTGGAAAAACATTCTGTATGAAATAAAAGCGATAAAAGAAGTTAAATTAAAATGGTTTCAGATAAGGTTGGTTCATCGTATAATTGGTACTAACGTTGTTTTTCAATACATGGGTATTGCACCTGATGAATGCTGTAGCTTTTGTGAAGAAGCGCGTGAAAATATTCAACACTTGTTTTTTCAGTGCAGGTTTGTGAGACGATTTTGGAGTAACCTGCGTGATGTATTACTTGATAGTGGTTTGGTAAATGAGGCATTTGATTTTTCTGAAGTTCATGTCCTTTTTGGATATTCTCATGACCGTACAGTATCAAAGACCTTCCAATATGTCATTTTGGTGGCAAAGTATTTTATTTATAAATGTAAATTTGATAAGGTACTGCCACAATTGTATGCATTCAGGAGATATTTAAAAATGAAGTACGAAGTTGAAAAACATAATGCACGTAACAGGTTTGAATTAGACAAATTCAATGATTTGTGGGAGCACTGGGTTTTTTTTGTGGGTGATACAGATGTGATTGTTTAGTCAGTTTCTGATCATTGTAATATTGAATTTATAAAATATTCCACGGAAATGAAAAAAGGGAAGAACCTCAGTGTATGAGTGTGTATGAGTGTGTGTGTGGGTGTGTGTATGTGTGTGTGTGTGTGTGTGTGTGATATGTAAGTTAATTACTAAGTAATGTCATGTAGTATAAATGTTGTGATTGTATTTTTTTTCTATTTATGTGATATTTTGAAAGAATAAAAAAAAAAAAAAAAAAAAAAATTTCCATAAAGTGGGGATACTATTTATACTGAAACCCCCGGGACCCCACATGGGGTATCCGTCTAGGACATGAGCATCAGGATCTTTAAAGTCTGTGCTGTGGAATGTGTGTGCACAGACTAGACCTCGGTTTATACTTTCATCCGAAGGAGTAAGGCCAGTGCCTAGAGCAGCTCATTGAGCTTGCAAAAAGAATAACACTTGCTTCCCTTCACAACAAATAAGGCCCACATGCACACGCACGCACACACGAACACACTCTCATAAATTACACAAATACAAAAATACATTATAGTATTTATTAGACTAGAAGAATGATGCGTGCCTCACAAATACACATAATGCTGGTATACGTATCAGTGCGCCAAATAGTCAAACACGCAAATCGCACTTTACACACAGCTGTTGACAGTGCATCACAAATATATAGTAATAATAATTTATCACAAACATTGTCACAAACACATAAAAAATGTATCACAAACCTACGTCACAAATACAAAAGTGATAATAATATTAACAAAGTATCACAAAGATTTATATGTATATGTGCCACAAATCCACAATTACTGACCATTGTTTGGTATAAAAAATATATTTTACTGTTACCCTTGTCTTCCATTTTGCAGTATTATTTGCCGTTGTATTTCGAGACTAAACCCCAAACAATATTTTGGACTACAGGACAACAGATCAACATGAGTTAAAACATCTTATTAATATTGATTTTGGAATGTGTTTTAGAATTTATTAAATAGATATTCCAAATAATCCTCTGAATGACAAATTTCATTCGCTCGCAATATTATTTTGATTATCAAACATAAACGCGATTTAAATTCTAAAGTACAACAAAATTGCACTTGTTTTAAATAGTATGTTTACTAAGCGTTTATTGCATTTTCCAAAGATAAAACTGCCGTAGACGTTGCGTGGGGGTCAGGAATACAAGTGTGGTCCACGCCTTGAAGACAAAATAATATCGTGCAATATAATCACAATTTGGAAATCACAATGCGCACTAAGCTGTGCATGCAGGGGTTGTTTTGGAGCAATAAGTAGATATTCAAAACAATACGTAGATATTCAAAACAATACGTAGATATTCAAAACAGTAAGTAGATATTCAAAACAATACGTAGATATTCAAAACAGTAAGTAGATATTCAAAACAATAAGTAGAAAGTCAATCATCCACTCAATCGTTTCAGAGGTGCCGAGTTGAGGTGGGGAAGGAAGGTGGAGGGGGGGAGGCATGGGGTGGGTGAGGGAGTATGGGGAGAGCTATGTCAAATCACAATTTTCACATCAATCTAAATACAACACCTTTTTTGCAGCTGGGAGAATGAAAAAAAAACAAACAAAAAAAACAAAAAAAAAAACGCCACCGCAATATTATTTGCTAGTCATTGTTTTCAGGGTCTAGCAGACTGCAAAGAGCCGCGCCGATTCTGCCCCGAGTATAGAAAAAAATAGAAACAAAAACGTTCCGATTGCTCCGCACGAACTATTTTTGCTTCTGGGTAACCTTTTGCCATAAGCGAGAGCTTTTAAAATGACGCAATGGTGAAGTTGGCTGAAAGTGAAAGTTATTATCAATCGCACTGACGACATAACAATATTATCAAATATAAATACCAATTCATACCGATTGCTCATAAACATAATTATTACGTCAAATCAAGTACACAAATTTTACCAGATTGTAAATTACAAAAAGTCCTACATTGCTATTTCACCACCGAACACATCGCCATTCGCAAATCGAAAGCTCACCACTCTGGCCGCCATCTTTTTCTTTCGCAAACAACCTTTCGAGACCGCTACAGAGCGCTCTCCGCAGGCACAGGGTTGCACAGACTTTCCGCCAAAATAGTTGCGTAGCGTTACATAGCGCTCTGCTTAGGCAACTCGGGGCTGGACTACAACTTGGTTGAAAGAAGATGTGTATGCGTATGTATATAAGCATACCGTGTGTGTGTGTGTGTATGTGTGTGTGTGGGGAGAGGAGACTGTATTCAGCTTGCTGCTATACCGATGGAGGGGTGTTCTACTGTCTTGTTGTATTATTATTATTATTTTCTTTTGTCATGTGTGCACTGTGACACAACAAATTTTCTCATGTTTTTTGTGGAATAAACATTTTTTGACTGACTGACTGACTGACTCGCTCGTGATCCGTATAAAAGATCTGCTGAAACAACCCTAATGGTAGAACTGAAGGCACTCTACCAGCATGTCACTTAACAATAAGGGCATCCCATGCAGGGGACGCTGAGGCTGTACTCGAACCCCCGTTTACAAAAACAAAATAGAATATAAACATCATTATAAAATATTAACAAAACACATACATATTGAATGCCAACATTGCTAAATACCATAGAAAGCCCTAGTGACCATTTGGCAGAAAGCATCCGGTAGCCACAATCTGACCCCATACACACATCAAGAGTTTGGTGAGTGTTCAATTTAGTTAGTTAATCATTGTTTAAAGAAAAGAGCGACTCAGGGCAACAACTTGGTTCAGAGAGGACGATAAGTATAAAAGATCTGCTGAAAGAACCCTAGATCCGTAGGATCTCATCTTTGATATGATGATGATAATCATTATTGTCAGGGTGGCGACGTGGTGGTCGTCCTTAACGCTGATGCAATAGGACGTTAAGCATCGTTGTTCCTCCTAATGGTAACACGGAAGGCACTCCACCAGTCGGTCACTTTACAAATAAAGGCATTCCCTGCCTGAGGCTGTACTCTAATTTATCGAACCCCCGTTTACAAAAAAACATAATAGAATATAAACATAATGTTAAGATATTAACTAAACACATATGAACCAATGATAAGGCATATGGATGTTAAAAAGGGGGGGGGGGAGGGGTGGCGAAAATGGGGAAGTCTGTAATATTGATTTGTATTTTGATATATTCTTGTTGTCTTATTTTGAAGAAAAAAAAAGTAAAGAAAATTAAAAAAAAAAAAAAAAAAGAACCAATGAAGATCTGAGGAACCACTTCTAATAAAAAAAAAAAAAAAAAAAAGAGGACTCGATCTGCATGTAACTGAGGTTCAAAAAAAAAAAAAGAGAAAAAAAAAACACTTAAACACATATATATCTAAAACATTTAAATTGCAAAATAATACCATAGAAAAAGCCCTAGTGACCATTTAGCAGAAAGCTTCCAACATTCCCAACACAGACGAGTTTTGGGAGATTTTTAAAGAAAAAAAGGTAGGTGACTGGTCTAGGGAAGAAGATAGAAGATAGAAGAGTGATAGAACAGTTAGTTATTTTGTATTCTTTTTTAACGCTTTATTGTCCCTTTTTATTGGGAAATTCTGGGCAGCCTTCCTTGGGGAAGGCGTGGTTGCAGCCTGTGGCGCGCCCAAACCCAACCTACCTAATATTAGTTGTGTTTCTGGGGGAGCAAACCGGACTACCCGGAGAAAACACCCGAGACGTTGTCCGAGTCGAAACTATATAATTAGTTACTATTGCTTACAGAGTCCAGTGGACTGCAAAGAACCGAAACAGGACCACAAAATCAGGACCACAACTTGGTGGAAAGAGGACTCACCCCTGATCCGTATAAAAGATCTGCTGAAACAACCTTAGAGGTAACACTGAAGGCACTCCACCAGCCGGTCACTTTACAATAAAGACATCCTACGCAGGGGACGCAGAGGCTATATTCTAATTTATTGAACCCCCGTTTACACAAACAAAATAGAACACAAACATCATTATAAAATATCAACAAAACACATACATATAAAATGCCTACATTGCTATATAATAATATTAAACGAAGCAATAGTGACCATTTGTCAGAAGCGTCTAATATTCCCAAGCTGACTCAACATACCTCATACACAAAAACCCACGGTCCAGCGGACTGCAAAGAGCCGAATCAGGACCACAAAATCAATACCACAACTTCGCTGAAAGAGGATCCACATAAAAGATCTGCCGAAACAACCCTAGTGGTAACACTGAAGGCACTCCACCAACCGGTCGAAGTAGAAGGTAGTATAGGTCTAGTAGATTGACAGAACAGAGTAGGAATGAGAAAGAACAAAGGAGAAAGACAGTGACAGGGGAATTTAAAGCACTAAATTTTCAGAAAGTGGAGATACTATTTATACAGACCCCCCCACCGGGGGGCAGTGATAGATCAGATTAGTAACGAGATATAACAAATGACAATGACAAAAACAGTGGTAAATTAAAGCACTAAATTTCCACAAAGTGGGAATACTATTTATATAGAAAATCCCGGCACCCCAACTGGGGCCAGCGCAATATAAAATGTTTAAGTACTGGCAGAGTAAAAACATCTCAGGTTTGATACCGATTGTGGACATTTTATGCCAAGGTTTACATAAATCGTACTTCTACTGTTGGCCCTTGCATTGCAGTCAATTGTTCAACAACTCTCTCTCTCTCTCTCTCTCTCTCTCTCTCTCTCTCTCTCTCTCTCTCTCTCTCTCTCTCTCTCTCTCTTTTCCACACTTGGTTGACTGAAGAGGGTGAAAACCAAAACATCATGGATGAAATAAAAACAAATTCTTCATAATTTTACAATACCACATTTTCAACCCAAACAGGTACATTATTAATTTTTCCAAAGAAACTTTTCAATCTTCAAGAGTTACATTACATTACATGATTATTGCTTTAGGTCCAGCGGAATCTTCCGAGCCAAATCAGGATCAGAAAACCCCTGATCCGCATAAAAGATCTGCTGAAACAACCCTAGTGGTAAAACCGAAAGCTCTCCACCAGCCAGTCACTTTACAATAAAGACATCCCACGCAGGGGACGCTGAGGCTGTACTCTAATTTATTGAACCCCCGTTTACAAAAACAAAATAGAATAAAAACATCATTATAAATTACCAACAAAACACATACATATAAAATGCCTACATTGCTAAATAATAACATCATAGGAAGCCCTAGTGACCACCTGGCAGAAAGCGTCCAATATTCCCAAGCTGATCCAACAGACTTCATACACAAATAAGGAATCTTGTCCCGGAAGAGTTTTCAAGAAAAAAGGTAGGTGACTGGTCTAGCGAAGAAGAAGATAGTATATGGCAGATTGATAGAACAGAGCAGGAATGAGAAAGAGCAAATGAGAACAGCGACAGTGGGAATTTAAAGCACTAAATTTCCAGAAAGTGGGGATACTATTTATACTGAAACCCCCAGCACCCCAACGGGGGTCCTCAAGAATTGGAAGAATTGGAAAGTACAATTCAAAACAACAAGGCATGACAACATTAATATTTTCCAAACATCGCCTTTTCAATCAATCCGATAAATTGGTTTTCTTTGATCAATGAGACAGAAGTTGTGGAATCCACCAGAAATTAAACGAATCACAATCATCACATTTTGGCATGGAAAACGTATAAGTTAAGACATGACGTATCACAACAGGCATTTATGAAAAGGGAATGTTTTGATGCACAACACTGGAATATGCATTGACAAAATGTATAATAAGCAACAACCTCCATTTCATTACAGCAAGTAGGAACAGAGAGAGGATTATCCAAAAATGAAAAAAAAAGAAATTGCCAACATTGGTTGCTGCATAACTGTGGAAGTATTAGAAAATGACATTAGAAAATTGCGTAAAAATGCTCCATTGATTAAAAAGGTGCTAATTAAAAAAAATGTGTGTAAAAGTTTTAACAATGAGACATAACAGAATTGAAAAAAAACATTGGTAGTACGTTGTCTTTTCTACAGTTAAGATGTAAAAATGTTAAGGTAGAGGTAAAAAGGAAGAATTAACTGGCAGCGTTCTAAGGCCTCAAGAATCTCGAAGTTCAACTTCAACAACGGGATAATTTATTTAATTATTTACTATCTATTCTATCCTATCCCGTAACTCGAAAGTCGTTGGGGCACCACAGATGATCGTTTAACTAGTGTACTCCATCTTTCTCTGTCCTCAGCGACCCTCATGACTTCGCTCGGTGTCAAGCCAGTCCATTCTCGAATGTTGTCCTCCCACCTCTTTTTCTGCCTCCCTCTTTTTTTGCCTCCTTGCACTGTGCCTTGCAGGACGGTTTTTGCAAGGCCTGATGCTCTGGTGACGTGGCAATGAGGAAGACAGTGACAGTGGGAATTTAAAGCACTGAATTTCCAGAAAGTGGGGATACTATTTATACTGAAACCCCCGGCACTCCAATGGGGGTACTGTTGCCACAGTGAATCGGTCATGCCTATAAAGAAAAGACAGGTTTTCAACTGGGGCTTTCACTTTTCCCTTTATAGGTTAGAACAATCTACAGTGGCAAGATTGCTCATGACCCCAAGGGGTAGCGAAGGGAGAAGGGATTTGACACTTGCAGGTGAGTGCAACTGTATGCCTGTAGTTGGCACTCACCCATCTTAGGACATGAGTGTCAGGATCTTTAAAGTCCGTGCGATGGAATTTGTGGGTGCACAGAGCAGACCTCAGTTTATACTCTCACCAAAGAGTGCAGGCAAAACAACTACAACATTTGTGCGCAATGACAATATAAGTCGATGTAAGAAGAAGGCATGTAGAAACAGCGGAAGTGCACAAAAATAATAACTACTATGACTGTGTGTAGAATAACTGGGTATAGAATAACTGGGTATAGAATAACTGGGTATAGAATAGCTGCATAAATAACACACAAAATGTATCAAATCTTGACTGGGGGAAACAGAGCTTACTGAAGAAAAAAAAATAGAGAGAGTACCTGCTGTACGAAAATATAAGAAAGAGACTGCTCAATATAGAACACATACAAATATTGCAGTAGACAAGACCAAACAAACGTATTAAGATATCTTCACTGCATAACTGATGTACAATACTTGCAAGTTCCACTGATACAAACAAAACTACAAACTGTACATAAGTACAGCATACAAATGGATGCATGAAACAGTGAGATGCATACAGACTTTTGCCAACAGACATCAAAGAATTGTGTATAGAATGCGTTACAGAATATAACTGATGTAAGAATGCATATTACAGTGGCCACACAGCACAGTCTTTGTGTATAGACATGAAAAGGATAAATGCATAACAAAAATACATAAAATCCATGAAAATATATTACAGTTTCACTACCACAGAGAAATATTTTTTTAAAATTATTAATGGAGAAAAACATTAAAGATTTGATGATTCCCGAAAACTTACTATTCTACTAAAACTTGTGTTGACTTCACAAATACTCACACACACATATATTTGCAATACATCACAACTGGGTTTATTTAAGAATGTAGGAATCGGAAAGTGTTTTTTTGACGGAAAGAACGCAAACTTCTTCTAAAAATGTAAGAATCTAATGCAAAATTGGCTCTTTTCGTCTAAAAAGTGAGCTAGTTCATTTCCCATATAGGGGACGAAATAGGTCAATTCAATCAGAAAGTCTCCTCTCTGAAAATCCTTGCCGGGAAGAGAGGGGACTATAAACTGATAAAAAAAAAAAAAAAAAAACTTTCTTCAAAACTCCAAAAATTGACTGTATTTTCTCCGTCCCAGATAGAGCACTCCCTTGTACTTAAAACACTCTCATGCACTACAACTGCACTCCCATGCACTAAAAGAGCACTCCCGCGCACTTAGAAAAAAGTGGGGTCCTGGAAAAAAGTGGGTTCCAAGCAAATAAACACATTTGTTACTAAGAGTAACAAGGTCTGCTACCCATTTGTGCGTTTATTCAAGTGCACACCAAGCCACATGCACACACACACACACAACTAAAACTAGTTTTCCTGTGTTGGACTTGACTCCTTGCATGAATATGCAGTCCTTTCTTTAAGTGTGAAAGGAGAACCGCGTGTTTAAATGTTTGTCTCCCCACAGATCCCAACCGTTGGGAAAAGGCACTTCAGCGTGTAGTGTTAAGTTGAAGATTTTCTGCCGCAGCACACCAGCCTTCAAAACCATAACTGTCACAGTGTCCTCCCTTACTTGTGTGCAATACACTTTTGACAAAAAGTAGAAAAACAAATATAATAAAACAAAAATAACGGTCGAGCCAGAATGTTTGCCATATTAAAACTAAGCGGCAGGACATTTAGTTTGTTTATTTTTAAAAAAGGACAAATGGGACCATATACATTTGATACTTTTTGTCAAAGCCATCAGTGTTCATTTTGTTTTGAAGTGTATATCGGGCACAAAATGAAATAATGTCTGATACACAGGGCAATAAAGAGTGTGACTGCTGGAGCCCTAGGGTGAAATGGTAAAATGGTGCAGGTGCGTAACATGTCCTATAGAGTAAAACTTGGTAGCAAGTCCAGTTCTAACAGACTCTTCAAAAGCCCAACATGATGATTGACATGATGATTATAGAAATCACTCTTCCTTGACCAAACAAAATATGCCTCTAATAGTTATTTTTACGAAGTTGGTGTACAGCCGATTCTAAAGTCTGAACATTAATAATTACATAAATAAGTAAATACACAAATATATAACTGATTAATTTAACAAACCAAATGAACATTGAGGTTTAACGTCTACACCCACCATTGGCGATATGGCAGACTGGGATAACCATCCCAGGGAAAGAGGGGTAGGGATCGACCTGGATCAACACTGAATCACCAAAGCAATCATACTGCTAAAATGGACAGTGAAAATGGCCACATTTTATATCGCAAACCACGGGATTCGAACCTGGATCATCGGTGTGCCAGGCGAATAAACCAAAAAAAACCTTTAGCAATTATATTGCCCTCATTGTCAGCTGTTTGGTGGTGTCTACCATTTCTCACATCTGCCATGTGAAACGCAAAGCAGAATAAAATAAATCAATATATGAAAACATGATGATGACAGAAACAGTGTGTAAGTGTGCGTGTGGTTGTGCATGTGTGGTTTGATGAAGCGGAAGGGGGGAGGGAGGATTACTTTATACTATGTTTAATTTTTTATTTGCATTTTTCTTTTTATTTGTTTTATTTCAGTGATCAAGTGCCTGTCATAATTCCTTGTAAGAGGTAATAAAGATTTGTTGAATTGAATTGAATTGAACAGTGGTAATTTAAAGCCCCTAAATTTCCACAAATATAAATATCTCTCTATATATACAAATCCCAGAACCAGGGTTATAGCAATGTAGATTGGCAACTATAAGAACACATATCCAAAACAAAACTAAATTAAAAAATGTATCAGAAATCTTACATAAAAACTAGTTGTGTTGTGTGCCTTTACCATCCCACAAATTAAACCTTCACATAAATAAAACAGTCAAGTCCGGCAATAAATAATTTGTTAATAACAGCATTAATATAATCTTATCATACAAAAAATAATCAACAAAATAAAGTTCATCAAAGCAATATTTTTTTGGTATACGAATAAGTTTATGGTTAGCAAATAAAAATAAGAGGAGTTATATATCATACATATATATTACAAAGAATCCTCGAACTTTTCTCAGAAAATATTAGAATTTTGTATGGAGTATAATAAACACATGCACTGCGAAATAAAATATAATTACATACAAAAAAGCTCGTCAGCAAGCAGGTTTATTTCAAAATACAGGGTTCAGTTCCTACAATGACTAGCATGAGTAAATTGCGTGCACTTCCTGTAACGTCTACATAATTACTATCGCTGTATTTAGTAAAACATAGCTGTTCAAGACTTTGAAACTGTGTAGCATTTAGACTGGTATGAAAGCTTTGAGCATGATTCAATGCAGCAACAATAGAGTAGTGTAGCAAAACATGTAAATCTATAAAGTGAGAAAGAAAAAAAAACACAAAGAGAAGAGAAAAAAAAGAAAGACAGAAAGAAAGAAAGAAAAAGACAGAGAGAGAAAAAAAATAATTCAACATCAAATTCAGTACAACTTTACCTTCAAGGTGGTACACATGTTGGATTTAACTCTGGTATTTATGACCAACACCAACAACATTTTATTAAACGCTTATAGACTACTATAAGCTAAAAAAAATTGTATGTAATAGTCAGTGCATCAATTATTTTTTTGGAGCAAACACTGTCAAAAAATGCATCCGTCGTTGTCAGAGCCAACAATGTCAAAATACGTCAGAGTAAAAGGACTGCAATTATGTCAGAATACGTCACAGTAAAAACAATTGTTCCAAGTCCAGAGGAAAGACAAAATGATCTTGTAAATAAACAGTTCTGCAATGTATGAGAAAGAGGCAAGAAGAAATAAACTTTTGTAACAAAACCAAGAGGTTAGTTAGTTAATTAGTTAGTAATTGTTAATAGGGTATAAAACCGAGAGGCACAAAGTATACATCTATGGACAAGAAATCAGCAAAATAAAAAATGAAGACAGAAGCTCATAATGAAACAGCTGCAAACACTACACAAAGCCAAGTGAACAATGCAAGAAAAAGGATGGAAAAAATACAAATACAAAATAAAAGTATTTTTAAAAAATACAATTATAAAAAAAATGGAACACTGACTTTAATGGGACTATTCAAACATATTCCAAAGGAAAGTTTCTTGGTTTCTGAATTTAAAACTGTTATATTTAACTTCCATTCTGAACAATTCTGTCCGAGCACGTTGCTGGTACATAGGACATGAACCCCTTAAAATTTACAGGTCTGTAGACAGACTCTGTGTTGATATTTCCAGTATGCATTGTGCCCCAATGGTGTATATGTCAAACTAGTGCACCAAGTTGTGCAGCATTACAAATATTTCCATATACATATATGTATGTATATCTGTCAAATACACCGCTATACATCGTCAGTTCCAAATGTCAATGTACGCTAACATGATTATTAGATTGAAATGTGTCGGTTATTTCTTAGGCCCATACTCATCCCTAGATAACCTGTTGGTTTTTTCCATGCAAGAGGCTGTCCCCTAGAATTTCTACCCAAAAATAAACATTGTTGAGTAATATTGTACACAAAATTGTATATTAATATAACTGACATTGTAGACCTTTTTTTTTCTTTTGCAGAATATTTATATATATATACAATTTGAACTAAACACTTTAACTGAAACAAAAAATGTACTTTAAAAAAACAGAGACACTATATGACAACAAACATAACAGCATTGTCAATAAATTGATTCTTCAATTCTAGAACGCCAGTTTATTTCCCAATATATGTATAATATTAATTTCACTTCACAATCACATACTTTTCATTACAATGATAAATGTTAAATAAAAAGAAAATCTGAAGTTAACTATCTAAATAGTTCTTCAAAATGTTAAGTTATAAGTTATTACTCTTCATTAAAAACTTCCACAAAATTATGTCTATCTGTATATTAGATAGTATATAAAAAGGAAAGAAAATAGAGCACCTTTTATTTTGTATCTTGTAAACAACAAAAAGAAGATTCTACACTGGACTCCTGAAAAAGTTTAATTGCTTGATATTCCACTTCACTTCTGTTGCCCAAGAGGCATACCACTATCTAAGCCATTCTTGCAAAAGTAGTATTAAAAATCTCAGACCAAAGCAAGCTGCATGCCATTATAAAAAAATAACCTAAAAAAAGATTAATAAAAATAAATACAGAAAATAAGAAGAAGAATAAAAGAAAAAGGTGAGCTAGACTTCAAACATAAAATAATAATGTCAGGATTAAAGCACATCATTTTTACACTTTCATGATTCACAAAGAAAGGGGCAAGTGTACCAAAAAATGGCAGTGTACACATTGCACAAATACAAGGTTGGCCAATAAAATGTTACCACTTTTAAATCCTAAATAAGTTGTTGTTTTAAATGAGAACGTTTTCAAACATTTTATTTACAAAAATGTCCAAATTATCATTTGATATCAAACATAATCAATTTTTTTACTGGATTTCCTCAAACAATTCTTTCAAGGAGATAGGCTTATCTCATGGCACACAGACAACTCATGACCTGCCCACTCCCATGATCTTTCCCCCGCAGACCTTCCTGTGGGGGAACATGAAGGAGAGAGTGTACTACAACAACCCACAGACCACTGGGCCCTGAAGAACAACATCCGTCAGGAAATTCGGAGAATCTGACTTGAGATGTGTAGCAATATCATCACAAACTTCAATGTGCGTGTAGTAACTGTAATCCAGAGAAGAGGAGCGTTGATTGAGCATATCATCAATAATTAAACTGTGTACAGAACGAGTGAAAAAGTGGAAAATCTTTGGTATGAAATGATAATTTGGTGTTTCCGTGACATTTCTGTGAAGAAAATTTTTGAGAACGTTCTCATTGTAAAAACCTATGTACAATTAAAAAGTGGTAACATTTTATTTACCCACCCTGTATATATATATATACACATAAATACATACATACATATATATATATATATATATACATATGTATATATATCTGCTCTACTTGCCGGAGTATTATCACAGGTTTTATAATTCACAAATCCAAACCTCAAAATTGCCATCTGCTTCTGCTGTTCCCTTCTTGTCATGCATCAAGAGGGTCAAAGCAATTCCATTCAGATCATGCTTGCAGCAAACACCATTGGGAACGGCCAACCGCCACACCTGCTTTTACTATCTGGTACTGCCGGACGTACTGGCCGATGGCTCGGGCTCGGCCTCATCCACAATGGTGATGAACTTGAGGATGACGGAGAAGTTTGGACCAAACGTCCGATGAGTCTTTGACTTGTGGGGATTGTCCAGCTCTTCTCGGCTCAGTATCATTCTGCAACACGCATCAACATCAAAAAATGATCTCTTTCTCTCTCACTGAAATTTCAACAGGCCTTGCAATTCAATAAAATCCAGACTAATAAAGCATGCTTAGACTTTATTTTTTCTGTCTTTCTGTAAAGCACTGTGGGCACACATAAAAAGTACATGAGTAACACCATACAATATCATACCATACTATACAATACCCTTTAATGTCCAACTTTCACATCTGACCTCCACCGGTTTGCATACAGGCAAAATATGTGAGTGGAGGATGCAGTTCTTTGCCTTCTCCATTACTCTCACTCACATATAGAACAAGGTGGGTCTTACGTTAAAATTATGTTTGTTGATTTTTCTTCAGCTTTTAACACTGTATAAACTCATCTTCTGGTGGCAAAACTGAATGCTATGAACATCAACCCCCAACTCACTCTGTGAGTGGCAGACTTCCTCATCAGTGACCGCACGCAGACTGTTAGGTCTCGCTCTACTGGCCCCTCTCATTCCTCCTCCCCCTCTATCACTGTGTCTAAACCATATGCCTCTTTCCCATCTGTTTCTATCTACTCCGGCTCTTCTTCTGTGAGGACAATCAACACTGGAACACCCCAGGGTACTGGGATCTCTCCTTTTATCTTCACACTCTACACCAACGAATGCCAAAGTGACAGAGCAGATAAGCATGTCATCAAATGTTTTGATGGCGTTGCACTCAGTGGCATGTCAGACTGTGTCACTAGCTATGAAGAAAGTGTTGAGATTTGTGCTCAGTCTGTGTGATGCTCATTTTCTAGAAGTGAACATAGGAAAACCTACATTACATGGTTATTGCTTTAGGTCCAGCGGACTCTTCTGAGCCAAATCAAGACCAGTAGGAAAACCTAAAAAAATGATCATAGACTACAAAAGAAACAGGTCAGGTGTGGTAGTTCTTCAGCTGAAGTGTCAGACTGTGGAAAGAGTCGAAAAATAGTACAGGTATCTTGGCAATGTAATAGACGATAAGCTGACTTTTTCAAAGAATGCTGAAGTGATTTTCAAAAAGTGCAAACAACGAATGTATGTACTATACCAGCTAAGGCCCTTGATGGTGTTTAGTAAAACGATAGAACTTTGCTACCATGTTTTTGTAGAATCAGTCCTAA
The DNA here is from genome assembly GCA_036898135.1 of Oncomelania hupensis. Lineage (NCBI taxonomy): Eukaryota > Metazoa > Mollusca > Gastropoda > Littorinimorpha > Pomatiopsidae > Oncomelania > Oncomelania hupensis. The sequence continues at coordinate 71,214,349 of CM072518.1, read as the reverse complement.
CATTTTCATTTATCTGTTTGTACAGGACACTCGATCAGTGTGAAGACCAGAAACCCTGTCTGGCATTGTTAATGTGTGCAGCAAGATAGTTGGCAAGAAGCAGGTGCCTCTGGAACAGTTGTTCAATAACATAGCACTCAGCAAGGCAGTTAGTATTCAGTGTGACCCAACCCATCACATCCTTTCTCCTGTCTGAACTTCTTCTTTCTAACCCAAGATTCCGCTGTGTTCGCTCAACAACGCAGAGGTACAAAAACACTTTCATTCCTACCGCCATTCCCTTGCTGAATGGAACTATGCCAGAATTTCTTCCTAATACTGTCTTGGTGCTTACCAAGTTTGGTTGTGATAGTTCAAATAGGTTCTGAGATATTTTGTACCTCCAGACAGTGGACAGACAGACAACGGCGGACAGAAGGACGCACAACAAATGTGGTTTTTTTTTCAAATGTCAATTTTAGACTATTTAGGACTTATCTCGCACAGATTTGGAAAAAATCTGATTTTGTTGTTTTTGTTGTTGGGTGAGTTAGCCTATATAGACACTTTGCTATGCATGCCAGTCAAACAAAACTTCTTGTTGAGAAAATATGGTAAGCCTATATAGACACTTTGCTATGCATGCCAGTCAAACAAAACTTCTTGTTGAGAAAATAAGGTAAGCCTATATAGACACTTTGTTATGCATGCCTTGCCAGTCAAACAAAACTTCTTGTTGAGAAAATGTGGTAAGCCTATATAGACACTTTGCTATGCATGCCAGTCAAACAAAACTTCTTGTTGAGAAAATATGGTAAGCCTATATAGACACTTTGTTATGCATGCCAGTCAAACAAAACTTCTTGTTGAGAAAATATGGTAAGCCTATATAGACACTTTGCTATGCATGCCAGTCAAACAAAACTTCTTGTTGAGAAAATATATCCTATCAGTGCTGAGGACTGAACGAGGTTGCTTGCTTTTGTTTCAAGGATGTTTACTAGTTTTATTTGACTCTCGCTTATAATGTGCTGTGCAAATTGCACGTTAGGGTAATAAAAAAATACAGATTTGACTTGACTTGATTTGACTGGCTGGTATATCAAGCAAACCTTGTGCTAACTGCCCCACTCTGCTACCAAGCAACAGTGGACCAAATGATGATAGGCATGAAAAAAGCCAACATATCTTTCTCTCTCTCTCTCTCTCATACATCCACTTACTCTTTATTCCACCCACAAACACATGTGCAAATAGGCCTTTTGCCGCTCTCGGGCTGCTACAAATGTTATATAGGCAGTTGGCCCAAAAGTGACTGTGACCCCAAGCTGAGTGTTAAAGGCTGTTAAGGGCATACGTCTACATGCACCTTATGCTTGATAAGTCTCCGACACCCAGCTAGCACCAAGGTCGCCTGTTTAAGTTGAAACTGACCTTTTTTGCTATTATTATTATTATTCAAGATTCAAGATTCAAGATAATTTATTGCCAAGTGAATAATACACAAGGAATGCATTCGGTAAAAGCTGCAGCACCACACAAAAGCACATATAAAACATAGAGAACATGTGAACAAGCTAACAGCAAATCACAATAAAAGGATAAGAAGATAAAGTCATGAAACGAATGAACTGTACAAAAGGGCAAATATATATTTGCTAGTCAACACACACACTCACACACACACACACACACACAAACACACGCGCGCACACACACACATACACACACCAACACAAGCGCACATTGCTGACTCCCAGCCATCCAGTTTTCACTCTCCATCCATTCGGTCTCGTGTTACTATAACATTAGCGCGCCTACGTGCAGCAAGTAGGCCTACTTGTACGAAACGAGCGACAAAGTTACTGGCTCTCGCCAACACGTTATGGCGACGACATGTGGTTAGGCAATGGGCAGAGAACTGGATATATACAATAAATTTGATAAACTGTGTTTATGAAGGAGGAGGACTACACTGTTGAATGCACTGACATTGGATACACTGACATTGGATACAGGGAAGAAAGAAGAGACGGCTTAGCATAGGAGGTAAGAGAATAGTATGTTCAGCATGTGGAAATCCATGTTTAGCCTAGAGCAGAAGGGGGAGCTTTTCTGCAGAAAGCACGAGTCCCGTTTGACACAAGCCGCAGCATCCGTCACCCGCAACGACAACACCTCAGAGCATGCACACCAAACAAAAAATAATATAATATGTCATAATCACAGCTTTAAAAACTACAGAGTCACAGTAGCAGATATTGCCAAAAACCACTGTACACAAATATCACAAATACAAACACATCAGTTATATCACAAACACTGCACCATCCGCATAAAAGGAGTAACAAAGTGTTCTTTATAAGATATGCATTATAGAAACCACTGATAAAACAACAGGAGACACCAATAAAGCCTAATTCAACAGAAACAACTAGAAAAAAAAAAAAAAAAAAAAAAAGTCTAACAACCCATTAAATGAAGTTCCACATTGGTGATGGCTCTAATATTAACTGCCTAATCACCATTGTACACAGGGGAGAGTATTGCACAAAGAGTTTCCAAGGGTGACACTAGTATACAAGTCTTGTATTCATGCTTAGATGCAGATTACCCAACAGTGGACAGTGTATGGGGGGGAGAGGGAGGTGTAAGGGTAGAATATAGAAGTTATATACCATTCACACACACACACACTCATCCGTATTGTCTACGTTGTGGGGTGTTTAAGTATTAATGTATGTGCATACACACACACTCGCCCATATGCCCCCCACCAACACACTGGGGCGATCAGCCCATCTCAAGATTAAGCAGTTTAACTGCTTGTGGGAAAAAACTATTGAGGGATCTTGATGTGGTGCATCGAGGCATTCTTAATCTACGCCCAGATGGAAGCAGCTGGAAGAGCTGGCTGGCTGGGTGGAGTTTGTCTTTATATATATTCTGAGCTCTGCGGTTGGCTCGGAGCAGATACATTGATTCAATTGATGGGAGAACGCTCCCAACGACTTTTGATGCCTGTCGTACAACACGGTCAAGTCTGTCCCTGTCCTGACTGCTCGCACTAGAGTGCCATACCACGACCGAAAAAGTGAGAACGCTCTCTACTATGGACCGGTAGAACAGTGACAGAATATTCTGACTGACTCTAAACTTTTTGAGCTGACGGAGGAAATACAACCTTTGGTGGGCTTTCTTAATGGCACCAGAAATGTGTGCCTCCCACCGGAGGTCAGCTGAAATTGTAGTACCTAAAAACCTGAAACTTTCAACTTGTTCGACCGCTTCTCCATTAATGAGGAGATGATGGATAGGAGTTTTCTTCTTCCGAAAGTCAACGATAATTTCTTTTGTTTTTGAGACATTCAGCTCCAGATTATTATTGCTACACCAGCCAACAAGATCATCCACTGCATCACGATATGCTGTTTCATCGGCATCCGAGATCAAACCCTCAACAGTGGTGTCATCTGAGAATTTCAGGATGTGTACTGACGTATGCTTTGACACACAGTCATTTGTGAACAGGGTGAATAGCAGCGGGGACAGCACGCAACCTTGAGGCGCACCAGTATTGAGAATGATCTGACTGGAAAGTATGTCACCTACTCTGACTGACTGCGGACGCTCCAGCAGAAAGTCGAGGACCCAATGACAAACCGGCAACCCCAAACCCATGTCTACTAGCTTACTGTATAGCTTATGGGGAATAATAGTATTGAAGGCGGATGAATAGTCTACAAACAGAATCCTAGCGTAAGTCTTGGGATGGTCAAAATGCTGAAGGATGTAGTGCAGTGCCAGTGCAACTGCATCGTCAACAGACCTATTTCTGCGATACGCAAACTGGTGTGGATCCATCTGATCTTGAGTGACCAACTGCATATATTTTAGCACCAGGCGCTCCATCACCTTCATCACAACTGATGTGAGAGCGACTGGGCGAAAGTCATTTAACCCTGAGATGATAGCTTTCTTAGGGACAGGGACAATGGTGGAAGTTTTAAAGCACCGTGGGACAGTGCACTGCTGAAGTGACTGATTATTATGATTATTATTATTATTATTATTATTATTATTATTATTATTATTATTATTATTATTATTATTATTATTATTATTATTATGAATGTTATTATTATTAATGTTATTATTATTGTTATTATTATTATTAATGTTATTATAATTATTATTATGATTATTATTATTATTATTACTGCTTGACAAATGTCTGACACTGGGTTACAGTGGTGGCCTGTGTAGCGGGAACTGGCCTGTCCCAAACTTGAGGAAACACCTTCTATTCCAATGTCCCGACTCGTCTGGTGAACTTACTCATTGTCCTCAACAAAGGATGTGTAGAACCAGAAGTAGAATGGACACTTGTCATAGCCGATTGGGATTTTTTTCTGCAAATGAAAATACAAATGTAAGTAAGAAAGAAAGTAAGTAAGTAAGCTAATAAATCAGACAGTCAGTCAGTTAATAAGTTAATGAGTAAGCGAAATAAGGAAATAAGTCAGCAAATCAGTCAGTAAGAAGTCAGTAAATAAGTTAAGTCAGTACATTAATAAGTCAGTCACTCAAATGAGAAGGTAAGTAGGTAAATTCCTATCCTATCCTATCCCGTAACTTGGAAGTGGTTAGGGCACCACAGATGATCGTTTAACCAGCATATGCCATATCTTTATATCCTCAGCAACCTTCATGGCTTCATTCAGTGTCAAGACATTCCATTCTTAAATGTTGTCCCCCCATCTCTTTTTCTGTCTCCCTCTTCTTCTGCCTCCTTGCGCCGTGCCTTGCAGGATGGTCTTTGCAAGGCCTGATGCTCTAGTGACATGGCCATACCATCGGAGTTTCCGTTTCTTCACCACTGTGAGCATGTCATCGTTTTGTCCAATGGCTTGTGTGATGGTCTGTCGGATTTCATCGCTGGTGATGTGCTGGGTATAGAAAATGCCCAGAAGGTCTTTGCAAGGTCTGATGCAAGGAGGCAGAAGAAGAGGGAGACATGTTTACAGACAGTGGAATTTTATACCCAGTCGCTTGTCATCACTCTTCCCAAAAAGGTAACCTTCAGGAGTGTGAAAATTACCGCACCATCAGCCTCATCAGCCATCCCAGCAATTAGGTCCTCCTGAAAATAATACTTACAGGTTGAAACCCCAAGCTGAACAAATCATATAGCTGAAGAACAAGCAGGATTCAGGGCAGGGCGAAGTACAACTGAACAGATTTTCAACCTCAGAATAACCTGTGAGAAATACCTACAGCACCAACATCTATATCATGTGTTCATAGACTTCAAGAAGGCATTTGACAAAGTCTGGCATGCAGCTCTGTGGGCAAACAATGAAAGTGTACAACATCAGCCCTAAAATTATTGAAGTCATCAAAAGCCTGTATGACAAGGCTACCAGTGCAGTCCTCCATAACAGCGCCATCGGGAACTGGTTCAGAACAACAATCAGTGTTCGTCAAGGATGTCTACTCTCTCCAACACTCTTCAACATCTTCCTAGAGCGCATCATGTGAGATGCCCTTGCAGATCACAAAGGCACAGTCAGCATGGGGGGTAGAGCAATCTCCAATCTTCGTTTTGCGGATGACATTGATGGATTGGCTGGAGAGGAACAAGAACTTGAACAGCTGGTACAGAGGCTTGACACCACCTCCTGAGCTTATGGAATGGAAATAAGTGCAGAGAAGACCAAAATGATGACCAACAATACCAATGGCATCAACACGGAAATCAAAGTCCAAGGCCAATCCCTCAACACAGTGCATAGCTTCAAATATTTAGGAGCCATTGTATTATCAGACAATGGGTCCCGACAGGAAGTCCTCTCCAGGATCGCACAAACAACTGCTGCCCTGACAAGGTTGAAGCCTATTTGGAAAGACAGGACCATCAGTCTACATTCCAAAGTAAGACTGCTGCGCTCTCTGGTCATCTCCATCTTCCTATATGCTTGCGAAGCATGGACCCTCACAGCAGATCTACCATGAAGAATACAAAGCATGAAGATGAGGTGCTACAGAAGACTTCTGGGCATTTCCTACACCAAACACATCACCAATGATGAAGTCCGAAAGACCATCACACAAGCCATTGGACAACACGATGACCTGCTCACAGTGGCAAAGAAACGGAAACTCCGATGGTATGGCCACATCAACAGATCATCAGTCCTTGCAAGGCACAGTGCAAGGAGGTAGAAGAAGAGGGAGACTGAAGGTGGGAGGACAACATTCGAGAATGGACTGGTTTGAAACTGAGCGAAGCCATCAGAATTGCGGAGGACAGAGAAAGATGGAGTGTGCTGGTTAAACGATCATCTGTGGTGCCCCTACGACCTCCGAGTTACGGGACAGGATAGGATAGGATAGGGAATTTTATAAATTTTGGACACACTTAACAAACCTGGTTACAAAACGAAAATAAAATAAAAATAAATAAAATGTCCCTTGCAATACGATACAACAGAATACAAAATAATATGAATGAATGTCCACTTATATAGCGCATATAAACTTCCACACACGGAGGCGTGCCAAACAATACAATACAATAACATACAACTATATTGTCCAATTGAACATGCACAAAAGTTTGAGAGAGAGAGAGAGAGAGAGAAAGAGAGAGAGAGAGAGAGAGAGAGAGAGAGAGAGAGACAGAGAGAGAGAGAGAGAGAGAGAGAGAGAGAGAGAGAGAGAGAGAGAGAGAGCATCCAATCGCTCACATTTTTGGTCTTGAACATCATCTTGATGTCTCCTTCAATATCTCGGCACTTCACTGGTTCAACGACCAGCGTGTCCTCACTGGCATTATGGGTCACCTGACACAAACAATGATTATTTAATGAATGAAGTCAAGAAAGGAATACTATAAATCAATAATAAACAATAGGAATGTCCTTGTCCATGTGAAACCTCATTGTGGGGAACGTCATGTCAGCTCCCTCACCCTTGGAGTATAGAGTGCCACAAGGTTCAGTTCTTGGCCCTGCACTGTTTACAATGTACACTCAACCACTCCGTTCTGTGATCAATGCTTTTCAACATCTTTATCCTTTCCTTGCTGAGGATTCTTAGTTGCATCATTCTGCTCCTCCTTCATGGGTTCCTACTCTTGCCCAGGACATGCCTGAGCACATCAGTTCCATGGCCAGCTGATGAGAGCGAATAAACTGAAAATGAATGACAAAAAGACAGAGCTCATCTTGATTGGTCCACAGAGCAGACTGCAGCAGACCTCCACTCACTCAATGTCTGCTTCAGGCCATCAATTTGAATTTTCCAAGTATGTCCAGAATCTGGGTGTGTTCCTGGATCGGAGTTTGTCAATGGAGACGCAAATAAATAGTCTGAATGTCGACATGTCCATCTTCAAAGATTGGGCAAAATACACCAGCATCTTACTACAAATGCCACCAACAAGCATGCTGTCTCATTCTTTCTCGACTTGATTATAGTAACTCACTTTTGGCTGGCTTTCCTGATAATCATTCGTCAACCTCATAATTCTAGTGCAACTTCTGCTCTGAAAACCTTACACTGGTTGCCTGTACAGTCTCGTATTGATTACCAAGTTGCTTCTCTTTGTTTCCACTGTCGACACACTGATTTTTCTTTCCTGCCTATCTTTCACAACTTCTCTGCCCCTACCAACCTGCTCCATCACTCCATTCACAAGATGCAGCTCTCCTCTCCATTCCTAGGTATTCGCTTGAGTCCTTTAACAGAAGATCTTTCTCAGTGTTTTCCCCAACTCTTTGGAACTCTCTGCCCTCCAACCTCTGGTACTCCCAGCACTTATTCTTTCAAAAAGAACTTCAAAACCTACCTCTTTACCAACTACTTTTAGGTCCAGAATAATCAGTGTATGTGTGTGTGTGTGGTTGTGGGTGTGTGTGTGTGTGTGTGTGTGTGTGTGTGTCTTGGGGTGTGAGTACATAGACATTACATTACATTATTATTGCTTTAGGTCCAGCGGACTCTTCCGAGCCAAATCAGGACCGGACAACCCCCGATCCGCATAAAAGATCTGCTGAAACAACCCTAGTGGTAAAACCGAAAGCTCTCCACCAGCCAGTCACTTTACAATAAAGACATCCCATGCAGGGGACGGCTGAGGCTTCACCCCAACTTATCGAACCCCCGTTTACAAAAACAAAATAGAATACAAACATCATTATAAATTATCAACAAAACACATACATATAAAATGCCTACATTGCCAAATAATAACATCATAGGAAGCCCTAGTGACCACCTGGCAGAAAGCGTCCAATATTCCCAAGCTGATCCAACAGACCTCATACACAAATAAGGAGTCTTGTCCCGGAAGAGTTTTTAAGAAAAAAGGTAGGAGACTGGGCTAGCGAAGAAGACGATAGTATAGCAGATTGATAGAACAGAGCAGGAATGAGAAAGAGCAAATGAGAAAGACAGCGACAGTGGGAATTTAAAGCACTAAATTTCCAGAAAGTGGGGATACTATTTATACTGAAACCCCCGGCACCCCAACGGGGGAGTGAGTACATAGGTTCACATTGCTATGCATGTGAGTCAAAAACTGTTGTAAACTAACAGGTATGTCGTCACAAAGTTCACAATTAAAAAAATCAAATAGCATTATTATTTATTTTTTTTTATTTTTTTTTTTTAACAATCATTCCTCAATCATTTGTGCAGACAACAACATTTCGCAGCCTGGAATATTATTATATATTATTGAGACAGGGCAGTATTACTTCAGAGCAGTTAGTTAGTTAGTCATTGTTTATAGGGTCCAGCGGATTGCGAAGAGTGGAATCAGGACCACAACTTGTTTGAAAGAGGACTCACTCCTGATCTGTGTAAATGATCCGCTGAAACAACCCTAATGGTAACAATGAAGGCACTCTACCAACCAGTCACTTTACAATATAGGCACCCCATTCTAGGGACTTTGAGGCTTTACTCTAATTCATTGAACTCTGTTTACTTAAAAAAAAAAAATAATATAAACATCATTATAAAATAATAACAAAACACATAAATATAATATGTCTACTTGCTAAATAATAATACCATAAAAAGCCCTAGTGACCATTTGGCAGAAATAGTCCAATATTCCCAAGCTGATCCAACAGACCCCATACAGAAATGAGGAGTTTCGGGAGAGTTTTCAAGAAAAAAGGTAGGTGACTGGTCTAGCAAATATTAGAATGATAGTACAGAGTAGGAATGAGAAAGAACAAGGAGAAAGATGGTGGGAATGTATAAGCACTAAATTTCCAAAAAGTTGAGATACTATTTATAAAGGAACCCCGGGCAATCCCACTTCAGTGCAGTGATATCAGCTTTTGAGAAATTCTACTACTACTATTAATACTACTACTACTACTACCACTACTAAAAATAATAATAATAAAAATGTTTTAAAAAAAAAGACAAAAATAATAATAGTATTAGTATTTGTAATGCGCCATAATTATCTCCATGCTTAGCATAGAGTACATTGCTCGCACACACCACCCAAAAACACATTATAAAAACACATGTCCAAATCTAAATTTTGACAATCAATGGATTCATATTTCATTATATTAAAACTCTGTAGTTAATCAACTCTTAACAATTACATTTTTGTACATAATGTAAATCTCTTACTGATTTTATATAATATAATATAATATAATATAATATAATATAATATAATATAATATAATATAATATAATATAATATAATATAATATAATATAATATAATATAATATAATATAACATGATATAATATGTCAGGACTAAAACTTTTGGCCAAAGGTCTTTCTCTTATCAAGCCCCTGTTACCTGGAACCAGCTCTCCCACTTTATCCGTCATTCACCCTCCCTGTCAACCTTCAAAAAATATCTCAAAACTTTTTTATTTCCATCATAGTCTTTAAATATTGATTGTCTTTGAGTATGTTTGGTGTGCTTAAGCTTCTCACAGTTACTAATTTAATTGATTTTTTGTTTTTCTTTATTATAGAAGTGATTGTGTGTGTGAGCGTGCGTGCGTGTGTGTGTGTGTCTGCATGTGTGTGTTTTGCAGATGGTGGTTATCAGTGAAAAAGTTATCTTCTTTTTTTGTTTTGTATGTTGATTCGTTGTATATTTTTGACTTTGGAAACGCCTAGGGCTTTGTTCAGATGAGGCGTCAATAGCCATAATAATAATAATAATAATAATAATAATAATAATAATAATAATACTAATAATAATAATAATAATAATAATATAATAATTATAATATATTATTATACAGTTTGGGGTCAGTGGGGGCTCCAAAGTATTGCCAAGACTAATGTATCCTGAATCATGGAATGAAACATACATGCATACAATGATGTTACACCTCCATACCCCCACCCCGTCCACACCTCCCCTCCCCCCCCACCCCCACCCCACACACACAAAGTCTGTTACTTACAATACAGTTTTGCTTTGTGCCGAAGTTGCATTCAAACTTTTTAATGTTATCCTGGCGAAGTTCCAGCCACAGATCTGAGCCATCACCATTGCCAACCACTGTTGAACAGGAGGAAAGCGTCAACCCATGTCAAAGTTTTCCATGATGATGATGATGATGATGATAATTATGCCGATGATAATGATGATCTTGATGATTTTGTTATTGATTTGTATAATCACTTTTATAGGCTTTTCCAGCTCAAGAGCTGCTCAAGGTGCTGGCCGATACAGGATCTAACTCAAGCCACCTCAGGCGCCCTCTTGCAGGCTATGGGCGCATAACTACGTTAAGAAATAACTAAGAACACTAATCCGCCAAAATACACAAACTCCTCATTTATACACATATACATGCGCACACACACAAACACACACATTCTCAAAATCATAACTTGTCACAGAGTAGGGAAGAACAAAAAGGTATATCATCAAACATAAGGAAGATGAAATAGCTACACTGATCGTACATAAATGTGAGAATTATCTTCAGCGTATTGTCAAATTTGAAGGGGTTCTATAAACTGCTAATATCCATGTACAATTCCCACGGCCAGCGGCGCAGTGCAGGTAACTCTTACTTACTTCCAATTTGGGTGATGGTGATGGACTTGAGCCTGAGCACTTTTCTGGGTGGTAGCTTGTTGTCGAACTGGAATTTCATCCACTCAAAGTAGAGAACGTATCGACTCTGGTTGAAAAAAATATACAACATTCTTAGTGTTAACCACCTTATCATAATTAAACTGCTTACTGAACAATACAGCATAGCACTTTGCCTCTCCACAAAACTTAACACTACTACTACTACTACTTCTACTACTATTACTACTTCTACTACTATTACTACTTCTACTACTACTACTACTACTTCTACTACTGCTTTACAAGAAGGTGAGACAGAGCTGAAAGCTGAAGAAGATAACACCCAATAGATAAAAAGGTTGGGTAATCAAGCATGGGTAAAATGGCGGTGTGATTTTTAGGCTAGAAAGAGCGCTATCTCGATAACGACAATCGTGAATGTTAAACCCATATGAGGGATAACGATCCCAGGGAAGATGGGGTAGGAACCTCAGTCAACACTGAACCACCAGAGCAATCACACTGGTAAGATGGACAGTGCAATATGGCCACTTTCATCTTGCTCACCACAGGATTTGAACCTTGGTCATCGGTGTGTCAAATGAACCCTCTGCTATTGAGCTAACAATAATCGTCACTGTGCGGAAGCAGGATTAATTTTAATACCAATCTGCCAGTCTCATGCTAAGGACAAGGCAAAAATCGACCACCCTCACCTGACTGGGAGTCTCCACACCCTGAAATGCTGAGCCCTTGGACAAATCTGTGCGCCGACTTCCAAAATAACCAAGACTTTCCTGCAACAAAGGAAGCATACCACTTACATGCATGACCAATGTTTACCCTTCACAGATGCACGTTCAAACTGCATCCTCTCTCATCTCCTAGGAAGACATAGCCACATTTGTGAGAGAGGGACAGGAGAATACATAAGACCCACATTGATATGCATGTGAATCAACAACCAAATCAAATGTGTAAAGCCTGTCATACACATACATGTCAAGTCTTACGTTTTTTCCGTAATTCTTACGTATTTTCAATTTTTTTTTCACCTTACAGCGTAAGATGAAAATCTTACGTATTTTTTCTTTTCCCCCGACCCTTTTTATTTTTTTATCTGAAATTTTTATTTTATTTTAATCCAAAATACAGCTTAGAGAACAATTCTGAGTCACGCTCGCTCGCGATCCGTGATCTCGAAGGAAGTACGGGCCTTGCGCATGCCCATAGCATTTCTATACACTGTTTCCGTCTTGGAGGAAAGGTTTCCGTTCATTCAGCTCCAGTGTCAGAATGCTGGAGAAGGGGAAGTAATGCACTGATGACAAAGATCACCAGTGACATAATTGTGTGCAACGCAGTGTATTTCTTTTTTTCTATTAAATAATTTGGATTTTTTTTGTTTGTTTCTTTGGTGTTTTTTTGAGGGGGGGGGGGGGGAGGGAGAGAGGGGTGTTTTTTTATTTTCTGCAATAGATAAAGCACAGTAAGTAAACGATAAAGCACAGTATGAAAGTTTTTTTTGTTTTTTTGGTTGTGTTTTTTTTTAAATCTTATTAAGTTGCTTGTTTGTATGGTACAGTGTTTGTTATTTTAAAAAATGCAGGTGAATTTGCATGTGTTTGCTAAAATTATTATTATTGTGTTTTTTTTTAAAATTATTTGTATGTGCGTGTTTACCGTTTTACGCATTTCTTATGGTTTTCGATAGAAAATTATGGTCTCTCGGGGCAAAAATTATGGTCAGAAGCTCCAAGAGCTTGACATGTATGCATACATGTCATTCCTTGTAAGAGGTAATAAAGAGCTGTTGAATGGAAATCCCCCAAATCCTCTACTCCTGTCCCCACACAAGTCCAAATTTCTCCCATCCCTCCCCTATAAACCCTGAGCACGCTGCTAGCATGGACGATGCATGCTATGCCTACAAAGTGGACATCATCGCCATCATCACATCCTCATCAACAACTAAAGGGAGGAAACTCTCTTTTGAATATCACCAATGTTATGGCTATTAGCTCCCTTGAAGTGAGGCCAAAAAAATAAAATTCAATTAAAAAAATTTTTTAATTACTCATCGGGTTAACGCTGAAGGAGAGAAAATGTAAATAATACAAGCTGCCGGAGCACTAGGACGAACATGATTACATCTGATATTTAAATATAACCAATCTGTTTCTTTAACAGCGCAAGCAACAAACCAGGCGATTGCAAGGTTTCAAAATAAACAGCATCGAATTGACTCAAGCAGTTTTAATAATTATAACTGATCTTTATTCGCCCGTAGATTTGGACATCATTTAGTGTGTTTTTTGTTGTTGTTTCCCCCCCCCCCCCCCCCCTCCCAGTGAAAACAGCTCCAACTAAAATGAGAAAGTTTACAAAACTAAACGAAGCTTGCGGGCCATTTGGTCTCTTACCTTTGCTCCCTCAAAGAGCCCGCTCTCAATAAGCCAGATGCAAATCATAGTCCCCGTGCGCCCTTTGCCGCCCTTGCAGTGGATTGCGATGATGTTCTGTTGGTCTTTCTCCATCCACTCACGAACGCACTGAGCAAATATCAGCATTTCTCTGTAGACCAGCATAAGTCAGTTTTAATCTGGAATGTCGATCTGGTCTTACTTTAGCTATCCCAGCGCAATTTATTCCTTCATAGCTTTATTAGCCCTACTAATATTTTTTTATCTGATGCAAATTTCAATCTTGTTTTTGTAATGGTAAACCTGTGTTTTTGTTATGGGTATACATGTTGTATGTCGCATGTAGTTGTCACTGCAGTTTGTACATGCTGCATGTCGCAAGTAGTTGTAACTGCTGTGAGTACATGTTGTATGTCGCATGTAGTTGTCACTGTGGTGTATACATGTTGTAAGCCGCATGTAGTTGTCACTGCTGTGTGTACATGTTGTATGCCGCATTTAGTTGTCACTGCTGTGTGTACATGTTGTATGTCGCAGGTAATCATCACTGCAGTGTGTAGATGTTGTATGCTGCATGTAGTTGTCACTGCTGTGTGTATAATTGTATGTCGCATGTAGTTGTCATTGCTGAGTGTACATGTTGTATGTCGCATGTAATTGTCACTGCAGTGTGTACATGTTGTATGCCGCATGTAGTTGTCACTGCTGTGTGTATATGTTGTATGTCGTTTGTAGTTGTCATTGCTGAGTGTACATGTTGTATGTCGCAAGTAGTTGTATTATAAGTCATACGCACAATTTTCACTGTACAGTGTTCCCTCCACACACAAAAAATGAGAGTCCTTGGGACTCCCAGGTATAAAATTTTAAGAGTCCTTGTGCAAATTTTGAGAGTCCCCAAATCGGAAAAAGAAATGTAAAAACAAGTCCAAACCTCACTTTTTTCTGCTTTTTTTTAACTCTTTTAAAGCGTCACATTAGTTATCATAATTATATAAAACCAAAAAATTAAAACATTTATTAAATGTTTATTTAAGCCTGAGACGCTTGGTTGCTGCAAACTCCTTCAGAGCACCCTGCACAACAGCTTCTGGATCTGTAGTTGATGTTGCTGTGGATGAACGGGTTTTGGGCCCAGTCAACCAAGTCAGAAGTGACATGATCGTGTATGATAGAATCAAAGAATGGATTCACGAAGATTTCTTCTGTTCGGTGAATGGATTGCTTGGAGGAAGTTTACAATGCGCGCGCATGCGATTTTTAAGAACGACAACTCCCGACACAATCTTTAATCGTCTGCAATGGCAGTCTCAGTTGGATTCTTATTAGACCGTGAATTAGATCGCCACTCGTTGGTCGTATTTTTTACTTAAGCTTTTTAAAAAAAAAAGTGTGCGTCCACAGGACGCACATATGCAAATTTTTCTGCGTCATTTTTTATATTTTGTGCGTAATTGACGCACTATTGTGCGTAATCGGGAACACTGCTGTATTTTTTGCGAATAAAGATTTCTTGACTTGACTTGAAGTCAAGCTTTCAATCAGTATTGCAACAGGTCATTTTTATGACAAAGAGTTTGATTAAATGTTTTATTACATATCATGTACATGATGCCGGACAGCAAACCAAAAACTCCTCAGTGATACAGTAAATAGTTTTTCATACCTATTACTAGTTTTGTACACACTGTATCTTAATAGCCATGGAGAATGTAAATGTTGATAATTTGATGGTGAAAGTCAGTACATACCAAAGTTGTTGTTGTTGTTTTTTGTCACAGTAATTTGTACTTATAGCCTTATAGCCTTCAAAATGCGTAAGCCTTGCGCACTGTCATGAAAGTAAACAACTACCTGCACTTGGGGACATTGTGATCATCGATGAATATCCTTTCCACGTTGTTGTTGAACAGTGTCACGTCATATGTTCTTTCACCTGTGATGCACAACAAACGCTTTCTTAATGAAGGGTAATACAAGCAGATACATACAACAATGCACAGGTAGAGACAAGTTAAAATAATAATAATAATAATAATAATAATAATAATAATAATAATAATAATAATAATAATAATAATAATAATAATAATAATAATAATAATAATAATAATAATTTGCCTTGTGGGTTCGGGCATTAAATAGAATAGACCCAACATTTCCCGGCGTGTCGTAAGAGGCGACTAACAGGGGTGAAGTTAGCATGGCATCACTGGGCGAAAGTCTTCTACACAGAAGTCACCGGCCAGGGAGGAGGAACCTCACGTTACTACAGGTTCAAAGACCACGTGCCCAGGGCCAAGGCGAGCCACACTGTATTCGTGGATATCGGCTGTGGCCAACAGCCTGGAGAGGATTGGGCACTGCCAGGTCTTTTTTTGCCCAAGACACCGACAAAGGCCACAAGCTCTATTTCAGCGGTAGAGATGACAGGCACGAACATGGCGTTGGATTCTTGGTCCACAAGAACATTCTAGCCACTGTCATGGGTTGCCGCCCAGTCTCCAGTAGACTCATTACCATCCGTCTGAGAGCAGCCCCTTTCAACATCACCATCATCCAGGCCTCTGCCCCAACATCAGACTATGACGACAGCGAAGTGGATGATTTTTATGAAAATCTACAGGCGGTTCTTGACCAAGTGCCGAAGAAGGACATATAGTCATAGTGCAAGGCGACTGGAATGCCAAGGTTGGCCAAGATGCGCACCACAACTGGGGAGACACATGAGGACCCCACTGCAACAACGAGACAAATGACAGGGGCCTGAGACTCTTGGAGTTTGCCAGATAAACAATCTGGTACTGGCAAACACGCTTGGTCTCCACAAAAACTCCAGACGATGGACATGGCACAGTCCTGGCGGGGAGCATCACAACCAGATAGACTACATCATGGTCAAGAAACGTTTCAGATCAAACATCAACATTGGCAGGACACGCACTTTTCCAGGAGCAGACATCGGAAGTGACCACGATCTCGTGATTATGTCTTTCCGGCTCCACTTGAAGAGAGTAAATACAGCAAAGTGCACTAGACTGAAGTTCGACCTGGACAAACTGCAAGACCCGGAGGTGGCAGAACTATTTCAGGCCACAATTGGAGGGAAATTTGCACCACCGCTCATTTTGGGGGCTGGTGATGTAGATGTCAACACCAGTACCACCACCTTCAACTCAGCTGTGACAGATGTCGCCACTGAGATCCTTGGCAAGCACTGACCAAAGAAGAAGCCGTGGATCACACCTGAACTTTTGGATCTGTGTGAGGACTGCTGAGGACAGGGAAAGATGGAGTATGCTGGTTAAACGATCATCTGTGGTGCCCCTACGACCTCCGGGTTACGGGACAAAATAGGATAGGATAGAATAATAATAATTGATGTGCTCTCTCTCTCTCTCTTTGCGTGTGTGCGTGTGTGTGTGTGCGCATCTCTAATCCCATCCCCAGCTATCCACATTAGTATCCTATCCTATCCTACCCCGTAACTGTAAAGTCGCTGAGGCACCACAGATGATCATTTAACCAGTGCACTCCATTTTTCTCTGTCCTCAGCAACCCTCATGGCTTCGCTCAGTGTCAAGCCAGACCATTCTCAAATGTTGTCCTCACACCTCTTTTTTTTGTCTCCATCTTCTTCTGCCTCATTGCACCGTGTCTTGCAGGATTGTCTTTGCAAGGCCTGACGCTCTGGTGACGTGGCCATACCATCAGAGTTTCCATTTCTTCACCACTGTGAGCATGTCATCATGTTGTACAATGGCTTGTGTGTTGGTCTGTTGGCCTTCGTTGTTGGTTATGTGCTGGGTACATGAAATGCCCAGAAGTCTTCTGTCCCCATGCTTTTATATTCTCTGTTGTAGGTCTTTGGTGAGGGACCATGTTTTGCAAGCGTATAAGAAGATGGAGATGACAAGGGAGCGCAGCACCCTTATCTTGGAGTCTAGACTGATGGTCCTGTCTTTCTAAATGAACTTCAACCTTGTCAGGGCAGCAGTTGTTTGTGCGATCCTGGAGAGGACTCCCTGTTGGGAACCATTGTCTGATAAAATGGCTCCTAAATATTTGAAGCTATGCAAAGTGTTGAGAGATTGGCCTTGGACTTTGATGTCCGTGTTGATGCCATTGGTGTTATTGGTCATCATTTTGGTCTTCTCTGCACTTATTTCCGTTCCAAAGGCTCTGGAGGCGGTGTCAAGTCTCTGTACCAGCTGTTCAAGTTCTTGTTCCTCTCCAGCCAATCCATCAATGTCATCCGCAAAACGGAGGTTGGAGATTGCTCTACCACTATGCTGACTGTGCATTTGTGATCTGCAAGGGCATCTGACATGATGCGCTCCAGGAAGCTGTTGAAGAGTGTTGGAGAAAGTAGGCATCCTTGACGCACACTCATTGTTGTTCTGAACAAGTTCCTGATGGCGCTTTTGTGGAGACTGCACTGGTAGCCTTGTCACACAGGTTTTTTATGTTAAGGCTGATGTTGCCCACAGAGCTGCATACCAGATTCAGTCAAACACTTTCTTAAAGTCTACAAAAACATGATATAGATGTTGTTGGTGCTGTAGGCATTTCTCAGATTCTGAGGTTGAAAATCTGCTCATTCGTACTTCGCTCTGCCCTGAATCCTGCTTGTTCTTCAGCTATGATTTGTTCAGCTTGGGGTTTCAACCTGTTGGGTATTATTTTCAGGATCGAGGACCTTGCTGGGATTGCTAATGAGGCTGATAGTGCGTTAATTCTCATACTCCTGAAGGTTACCCTTTTTGGAAAGAGTTATGACAAGGGACTGGGTCCATGGTGTAGGCCACTCCCCACTATGCCAGATCTTTTTACAGATGATGGAGAGGGCGTCAATCATCGCTTCTCCTCCTGCTTGTAGCAATTCTGTGGGTATGTTGTCCACTCCTGCTGACTTCCCCTTCTTGAGTGATTGCGCTGCTGCCTCACTGCAACTTCTTCTCGAAGAATCCGTAGGATTTCTTCTTCTTCTCTGTTCTTGTGACATGCTAGAACTAATTTGTCTCCATTTGGTGTGTGGTTGCAAAGGTGGATGGTAATGAGTCTACTGGAGACTGGGCAGCAACCCATAACAGTGGCTAGACCGTCTTTGTGGACCAAGAATCCAACGCCGTGTTCGTGCCTGACACCTCTCCCACTGTTGTAAAGCTTGTGGCCTTTGTCAGTCGTTGTTTTACCTAGGCCTTTCCAGCGCAGTTCGCTGATACCTAAAATGTTCCATGGATAGTGGTCCAGCTTATGGGCCAGTTCTTCTAATTTTCCCTCCGCAGCTAGTGACCTGATCTTGCTAAGTTGTCCATCAGTAGCACACTTATCACATCCATCCCTAGTGGTCAATGAAATGTGCGGTCCTTGGTGACCCGGATGATGACAAATCCGGTATGGAGCGAGTGGTTCTTTTCAGCATATGTTGTGTCTTGGGCAAGAAATGCCTAGGGGGGGGGGGGGTGGTGGTGTGTGTGTGGGGGGGGGTGTTGTGAAGGTGGGTCTATTGTTGCTGGGCTCTGCACAATGGAATGCTATTACCCACTCATCTTTCGTCTGCGGGGATCGGCTAGTTAGATCGCCCTATGACTAATCTTAATACATTTATTTATTTTGTCCAGTCTGGGTGAGGATATGGTTATAGAGATAGGGAGAAACATGTAAAGATTCACTGTCACACTAGCTCTCACACGGCTATGAAACATAGGTAGTCCAGCCACTTGTTAACAGTAAATATCACACATTTATTTCCTCTACTCTATACTAATTCTAATCACTAAATTAACTTAAATGTCCACAATGTAATATAGCTAGGATTAACTTAACAGTCCAAATTTCACTTTGAGTAGTTCGCTCCTTGATGGGTCTATGCTGCTACTGTTCTCCATATTTGCTACTGTCTCATCATTGGGCTATTTGTTCTCTGTTTGGCCTAATGTTGGTTTTTTCAGGAAGAATGGACTACAGCACAGTCCTTAAAGATCAGTGTTTGTGCACTTCTTCTGGAGCACTTAACTTTATCGTTTAGGTGCGGTGCTGTTGTCGCCTAGTCTCGTTTATTGACTACTTAGCTATCGTAGCACAGTGCTTGATGCTCAAGTGCAGGCCGAATGTCATGGTTGACTCTCAGTGGTCTATCTCCTGCCTCGGACCAAGCCTGCTCATCTGCAAAACATAAGAAGAGTTTCTGCAACGCCTTGTTTACAAAGGGTGTGCAGAGTGTCTCACTGTTGGCAGAAACAGCCCTCAATGAGATCGCATCCACTTATACAAACATTCTTCTAAGTCCGTGGTCCACTGGAATCTCCAACAATATCCCTATATATATATGGCTACACTAAACACAGAAAGAAGTAATTAATAATATACACATTCTCCAGTACAGCCACTGGTCTGCAATAATACAAATTGGAGGAACAACAGTTGGTCAGTGGGGACTACCTCATGGTGTCGAAACCGGTCGCGTGTGTCAGCCACGTGGTCAAGCAAAGTTTTACTAACATTCAAAATTATAAAATATGGCAAGACTTCACAAACATAATCCAATAATAATATCAATAATCGCGGTGAGACAAAAGATTGATCATTTACCTCTTTGACGATGTCAGGCTATGGCTATAATGCGATGAATGAATTTCACCCGTCACCTGCATAGTCTTCTGAGAGAGCTTTCAGCGTGTGCGTCCTTCTCGTGTGAGAGTTAGACACGGAATGCTCTACCTAACATTGTGGTCAGCCAAAGCGCGCGAAATCTCGTGAGCCCTGGCGCCCTCGTGCGAGGGCTGCTGGATATAGGTCAGCTGTATAATGTCAATGCCTACGTAGTGAAGATTTAGCCTACACATGCTTAGAACAAACCTTACTTTTGTCGTCTGCTAGGCAGCGACTTTTAATTACAAAGGCCAAAGCAGGATGACTTTTAAGGCGAGGAGCCTTAGTGCATGGTCTAAAACTAGCCTCTCGTAACAGTGGCCCAATCCTCTCCAGGCTGTTGGCCACAGCCGAAATTCACGAGTACAGTATGGCTGGCCTTGGCCACTAGTATATGGTTGTTGAACCTATAGTAACATGAGGTTCCTCCGTCCTGGCCAGTGACTTTTGTGTAGAAGACCAGCGGTGCCGTGTTGACATCACCCTTGTTAGTTGCCTCTTACGACATGCCAGGAAACGTTGGGTTTATTTTATTCAGTGTCCAAAACCACAGGACATTATTATTATTATTATTATTATTATTATTATTATTATTATTATTTTTACTATTACAGTGGAACCTCTGGTATCCGTCTCTCTGGCATATGACTCCCTCCGTTATGTGACCTGAAAACTTCTGACGGATTCACTTCCAATAATAAATGACCTCTGGTATGCGACAACCTCGTTTATGCGACCAGCGACCGTGTCTTAAGCCCTTTATACGACCGTCTTAGGGCAATTTAAAAGAGGATATAAGTTAATTTGTTGTCTGTACCTTTCGTTTTTTTCTCTCATGTTAGTGTATGCATGCTGTTGTCTGCTATTTCCGGTTCGCAAATAAGGGACATTACTCGCCTACACTGTCTTTTCAAAATGGCGTCGCGCAAGAGGAACGTTTTGAGTTTGGCAGAGAGAATGAAAGTGATTGAAAGATGTGAAAATGGGGAGAGTTGTTTGTCTATTGCAAGAAGTTTAGACGTTGGGAAGACCCAAATTCAGCTCATCATAAAGGATAAGGAATCTGTTAAACTAAGATGGGAGAGTGGAGAAAGTGGCGAAAGGAAAACATCGAAACTGAGAGCTTCTGCACTGACAGACTTGTATGAACGCGTCTGGCAGTGGTTCGACTGTTTTTTTTATTTTTGAAGTTGTGAATAAAAGACAAAGCTAAAAATGAAAGATGTTTTACAGTTTTCTTTGTCAGAGAATACATGCTGGTGAGTGTGAAAATTATGACTACATACCCCTTTGAGCCTGACCCCCCCCCTCCCCCCTCCCCATCCCACCCCTTGTTTCCGGTATAAGACCACCTCTATTATAAGACCGTTTTTTCTCAGATTTTGGACGGTCGTATACCGGAGGTTCCACTGTACTATTATTATTATTATTGATTAATTTTATTCTATTTACGCTCTTTACCTCAATCACTTATCAGATTCAAAGCGCTTGCAGTATGAAAAGAACGCGTACACTCACATGTTAGATACACTTTTTTCCATTATACAACAACCACCCATTAATTACTCAAACATAGTTATGGCGCCGGTGTAATGGCAGGGAGACAGAAGATGAAAAGGAAATCAAGTTTATAGTTTGATTTCTTTTGTGAGCACCTAAACAACAAATGCAAAAGTACGTGAACACATACACACACACACACACACAAAACACAAACACACACATAAACAATTACAGGCACATTCCAACATTTATACTCATAAATACTTTTGTTTTAAATGAGCTAGGATCCTTAATGCAAGCCATGTATTTGAAACATAAAAAGACAAAATGAACTGATGAACTGCATTTTCCTTGATGTATATGTTTTGCTTGGACGCTCATATTCTACTATGTGAGACTTGATGCGCCTGCAAATAGCTTGAAAGTACATAATTAATTCTTCAATTAATTTCACCACTATAAATTTTGAAGTGCACTTACTACAAAGGTTAAAAATCTTGTAGTGATCCTTATGCTTTGTGTTGAAAAATCTTGCAACTTCCTGCAGAGGAAAGGAAACAAAACAGTATATAGTAAGTCACAATCTGCCTCAAATGTACAGAAAAATACTAGCCAATCACACACACACCCATCCCCCCCATCCTCTTCACCCCCCTCCCTTGCACCCCCCCCCCCCCCCCTCCAACCCCCCAATCATTTTTTTCATAAATGAAAATGCCATCAAAGAAGTGGTTTTAATTTGCCTGGGTCCTTACTGAAACTCATGATAAACTAGATGAGCATTCTACAAACACCTTCACCTGAGGTTACATTCAACATTATCAGTGCTTATTTGCTCAGCAGCTTGTAATCATCAGGCATGAAAAGAGATGCCTAGCCTTTTAGAAGGGTCAGGAACATACCATCTCCCTTCTCCTCTCCCCTCCCCTCTTGCCCCGCTCTCACCCCTCCGCAAAAGTTGTTAAACACAGATGTAATGTAATCTGGTGTAATATGGGCAAGTAATAATTAAGTGACTAATTACAGTACTCTTCCGTCCACTCTAGAAGTGTTTTAACACAGTTTTGATCGCTGCTGCCTTTACACCAACATATACTGATCATTGTTGTAAATTTACAATAGAAGGGAAAAGCCCATATAACTCACATGCTCCTTATCGAACTTGCAAATGAAACGGTGGCAATAAAATGCAAAGTAATACCGAAATTGATCTTTCTATGCTCTTGACCTTGAGATGACCTTGACCTCTGGCACCATATAGGTGTGTCGGATAGCGCAGTGGTTGGAGCACTCGCTACTGTGTCGCAAGTCAAGCATCGTCCAGTGCGGTTAGCACTTGCAATGGGTGACCGCAAAACGTGAAGCGACAAAATAACAACGCCCCCAGTTGACTCAACTGTGACTGAGTACCTACTCTCTTAAGGGTGGGGAAGGTAAAGCAGCGAGGAAGAGAGATGGGCATCGCCCTCATTACGCTGGCCCAAGATAAGTGTGATCTCCAGCATCACACTCCCCTACGGCCACAAGGCTATGGGATTACCTATACCTTACCTTTACCATTGGACATGAAAATAATGAATTTTCATCCTTGAATGGAGGGGAGGAAACGTGTTGCCATTTTAAAGATGTGTACTGGACAAACGTGGTTTGATTGGTAATTCTTTCAGCTGATTAACAGAAATAAAAGACTCAAACCATATGGGCAGAGAACTTCGTAAGTCACAGCTTGTAGGAACATATGGGAGCCAATGGTATAAAACTCGATAGGGCGATTCAGAATGAGTGCACGTGCTATGTGAAGGAAGTGACATCCTAGTTAGAAGTGATTACATTACATGGTTATTGCTTTAGGTCCAGCGGACTCTTACGAGCCAAATCAGGACCAGTTAGAAGTGATGTACAAAGCGATATATCATTTGAATGGTAGTATATGTTATTTTCTTACCTACAGAAAGCATAGCCATCAATCAGTCAGGGATAAAAACGTCCTCTTTTTGTCGGAAAACCCACTAATTCATTTTACCAATTTCTCGGTTTAAAAATTTTTCTACACAAATTTCGTTTGGTTTGAATACGTACATTAATTGGGTTCCTGTACACTGCCATGAAGCCCTTCGATGGAAAGGACATTGCAATCACTCGTTCTGAAACAGTCATCAAAAGTGGTCTGACAATGGTGAAAACTCTTTATGTTGCAGGAAGATAGCAGCTCATTGAGGAACACCATTGGCATTGCCTTTGGGATTAATTTCTTCAGTAGAAAATAAAAATAAACAATAAAAAACGCATAAATAATTTCTTAGCAGTAAAACATATACATAGTATTGTATAACAATATCATAATCAATTGAAACACACACTTCGAGTACTTAATCATTAACCAATCATTAAGCCTCAACAGCACATGTATACAAGCATCTGGTAGATCAATTTATTACCCCAAATCTTTCATGTTTAAAAAGTTTAAACTTGCTTGGAGGTAAAAAAAATAATCCAACCAAATGCCTGATTTCAGACAATAACGTAAAGAATAATTAGCAAGGCACAAACTGTCAAAGGTGTTAGATCCTTACCCTTACCAAAGTTTTAGGTGGATTTGGTGTTTAGAACTTCAATCGCTGTAAAACATTTTGGTCTGGCAGGTAAGCATTTTGAGCCACACTGTATTCGTGGATTTCGGCTGTGGCCAACAGCCTGGAGAGGATTGGGCACCGCCAGGTCTTTTTGCCCAAGACACACTACATGATGAAACTATCCACTAATTCCATACCGGATCGGTCGTCGCCCGGCTCAAGGACCGCACCTTCCGTTGGCCACCAGGACGGAGGTGTTAAGTATGCTACTGATGGAAAATTTAGCAAGATCCGCACGAGAAACAACATCGTCATAGAAACCTGGAATGTCAGGACCTTAACTGCGGAAGGAAAATTAGAAGAACTGGCCCACGAGTTGGACCACTATCGATGGAATGTTCTAGGCATCAGCGAACTGCGCTGGAAAGGCCTAGGTGAAACAACGACCGACAAAGGCCACAATCTCTATTTCAGCGGTAGAGATGACAGGCAGGAATTTTGGCGTTGGATTCTTGGTCCACAAGAACATTCTATAGCCACTGTCATGGGTTGCCGCCCAGTCTCCAGTAGACTCATTACCATCCGCCTGAGTGCAGCCCCTTTCAACATCACCCTCATCCAGTCCTATGCCCCAACATCAGACTATGACGACAGCGAAAAGGTGGATTTTTATGAAAATCTACAGGCGATCCTTGACCAAGTGCCGAAAAAGGACATAGTCATAGTGCAAGGCGACTGGAATGCCAAGGTTGGCCAAGATGCACACCACAACTGGGGAGACACATGTGGACCCCACTGCAACAACGAGACAAATGACAGGGGTCTAAGACTCTTGGAGTTTGCCAGACACAACAATCTGGTACTGGCAAACATGCTTGGTCTCCACAAAAACTCCAGACGATGGACATGGCACAGTCCCGGTGGGGAGCATCACAACCAAATAGACTACATCATGGTCAAGAAACGCTTCAGATCAAGCATCAACATTGGCAGGACACGCACTTTTCCAGGAGCAGACATCGGAAGTGACCACGATCTTGTGATGATGCCTTTCCGGCTCCACTTGAAGAGAGTAAATACAGCAAAGTGCACTAGACTGAAGTTCGACCTGGACAAACTGCAAGACCCGGAGGTGGCAGAACTATTTCAGGCCACAATTGGAGGGAAATTTGCACCACTGCTCATTTTGGGGGCTGGTGAAGTAGATGTCAACACCATGACCACCACCTTCAACTCAGCTGTGACAGATGCCGCCACTGAAATCCTTGGCAAGCACCGACCAAAGAAGAAGCCGTGGATCACACCTGAACTTTTGGATCTGTGTGATAAACGAAGAGAGATAAAAAAAAGAAAAAGAACACCTCACAGGGAGCTTATGTCTACTGAAAAATCAACAATGACATCCGAAAAGGCATGCGCACAGCAAAGGAGAACTGGATAGAAGATCAATGCCAGGAAATAGAGATCAGTCTGAACAAGAACAACAGCAAGAAGGACTACCAGACTGTGAAGCGGCTGACAAGTGTCAAACAGCCCAAATTCTCCACGATCCAAAGTAAGTTTGGCATATGCCTTACAGAAGAACAAGAAGTCTTGGACAGATGGACAGAGTACTGCTCTGACCTTTACAACCATACACCAAATGGGGACCCATCAGTTCTAGCATGTCCCAAGAACAGAGAAGAAGAAGAAATCCTCCCAATTCTCCAGGAAGAAGTTGAGGCAGCAGTGCAATCGCTAAAGAAAGGAAAGTCAGCGGGAGTGGACAACATACCCGCGGAACTGCTACAAGCAGGAGGAGAAGCGATGACTGATGCTCTCACCATTATCTGTAACAAGATCTGGCAGAGTGGGGAGTGGCCTATACCATGGACCCAGTCGCTTGTCATCACTCTTCCCAAAAAAGGTAACCTTCAGGAGTGTGAAAATTACCGCACCATTAGCCTCATCAGCCATCCCAGCAAGGTCCTCCTGAAAATAATACTCAACAGGTTGAAACCCCAAGCTGAACAAATCATAGCTGAAGAACAAGCAGGATTCAGGGCAGGGCAGGGCGAAGTACCACTGAGCAGATTTTCAACCTCAGAATAATCTGTGAGAAATACCTACAGCACCAACATCTATATCATGTGTTCATAGACTTCAAGAAGGCGTCTGACAGAGTCTGGCATGCAGCTCTATGGGCAACAATGAAAGTGTACAACATCAGCTCTAAAATTATTGAAGTCATCAAAAGCCTGTAAGACAAGGCTACCAGTGCAGTCCTCCACAACAGCGCCATCGGGAAGTGGTTCAGAACAACAATCGGTGTGCGTCAAGGATGCCTACTCTCTCCAACACTCTTCAACATCTTCCTAGAGCGCATCATGTCAGAGGCTCTTGCAGATCATGAAGGCACAGTCAGCATAGGGGGTAGAGCAATCTCCAATCTTCGTTTTGCGGATGACATTGATGGATTGGCTGGAGAGGAACAAGAACTTGAACAGCTGGTACAGAGGCTTGACACCACCTCCAGAGCCTATGGAATGGAAATAAGTGCAGAGAAGACCAAAATGATGACCAACAACACCAATGGCATCAACACGGACATCAAAGTCCAAGGCCAATCCCTCAACACAGTGCATAGCTTCAAATATTTAGGAGCCATTGTATCAGACAATGGGTCCCGACAGGAAGTCCTCTCCAGGATCGCACAAACAACTGCTGCCCTGACAAGGTTGAAGCCCATTTGGAAAGACAGGACCATCAGTCTACATTCCAAAGTAAGACTGCTGCGCTCCCTTGTCATCTCCATCTTCCTATATGCTTGCGAAGCATGGACCCTCACTGCAGATCTCCAACGAAGAATACAAAGCATGGAGATGAGGTGCTACAGAAGACTTCTGGGCATTTCCTATACCCAACACATCACCAACGACGAAGTCCGATACACCATCACACAAGCCATTGGACAACACGATGACCTGCTCACAGTGGTGAAGAAACGGAAACTCCGATGGTATGGCCACGTCACCAGATCATCAGGCCTTGCAAAGACTATTCTGCAAGGCACAGTGCACGGAGGTAGAAGAAGAGATAGACCGAAAAAGAGGTGGGAGGACAACATTCGAGAATGGACTGGTTTGACACTGAGCGAAGCCATCAGGGCTGCTGAGGACAGAGAAAGATGGAGTATGCTGGTTAAACGATCATCTGTGGTGCCCTTACGACCTCCGGGTTACGGGACAGGATAGGATAGGTAAGCCTTTAATTTTGCTTAAAGTACACAATACGATTCAGTTTGGAACATTATTTCAGGCATGGCAGACACCTAGTTCATAAAAGAATTTTAGCCAAAAAAAACCCAAACCTACCTCACTCAAAAAGCTTTACAGCTGAAAATACATAAATTATACAGACCTCAAGAGGTCTTGTTTTACTGAACCTGATTTCTTCTTTTTTAACAAATATCTTCTTTTTTATAACCACGCCCAGAGATTCAAAGATGAAATTGCAATTGAAATGTACCAGTTATGTAGCACAGGTCCAAGTCAAAACCATCTTTCTGGTAACGCCTCTTGTTCTGAGACACAAGTTGCCTGGTTGCTGCTGAAACGTGTCTTCTCTGAGCGTATGCAATGTACACAATACGACCAATACGAATGATCCGCACAATACGACCCACCACAATAAGTCTGAAAAAGAAAGACCAAAATGTGCAATAACATGAAATAAAATAAACATGAAAACATAGACTAGAGCAACACAATATTACAAATAGGGTGGAATGGGAGGAGACTGGTGAGCAGGACTACATGGTCAGCAGGCATTTTATGCAGGTTAATGGCAGTGACCTACAGAGAGTGTCATGGCACTAGTAGTCGGCAATCCTGTCTGCTATCAATATGCTTCCCCGCCTTGCAGAGCAACAATTTTTAAGTCTCTCTTACGAAGAATAAATTTTTTTTTAAAAGTTCAGGTTGGGCTGTGTTTTCAAATTCATGACTAAAAGTGGTGCAATGAACAGGAACAGAATAATGCTGGACAGCAATAACTGTTGAAGGCAGTTTTTCACTGTTAAGTCAGTGAATCGAATGGAGACTGACTGTGCGTAGTCAGTGGCGGTTCCAGACATACCTGTTTCGAACTGGGAGACCATGAGGAAATGGTTTGATTTGAGCTGTGGGATTTGTGGCAGAATGGTAGGCGACTGGTTCACGCGTTGGAGGGATTGTCTGCCTTACTGGTTAGTCTAGCCTTTGGTGGCTCCTGCTGTACAGAATCCTTTGATGTGGCCATTGGGTTATACAGGACAAGGAGACACGACATATTCTGCCCGCCTGACCCTTCATCTTATGCTTTTGGTGGTGAGCAGTGCTACATAATCGGGAGACATTTTATGCAGGTTAGTGGCGGTGACCTGCAGACAATGGCGTGGCACTAGTAGCCGGCAAACCGGTCTACTATCAACAGGCTTCCCCACCTTTTAGGGCAACAATTTTTATGTCTCTCTTATGAGGGATACTTTTTTTTTTTTAAAGTTCGAGTTGGGCCATGTTCTCAAGGCCATGGCCAAGAGGCGGGTGTCAAATACTCCGCTCGGTTAAAAGTGGTGCAACAACCGGGAACAGAATAATGCTGGACAGCAATAACTTTTGAAGGCAGTTTTTCACTGTTATGTCAGTGAATTAAGACTTACTGGGTGTAGTCAGTGGCGGTTCCAGACATACGTGTTTCAAACTGGGAAACCATTCAATTCAATTCAATTCAAGATTTATTCGCCAAGTGACATACATACAGTTATAGTATACATGACTCAAAGAATGCTTTAGATCAGCGGCAGGCATGCACAAGATACATAACAGACAAATAAAGCATAGATCTAGTGCGACCTATGTAACCACCATTATACTAGACAGCAGACCCACGCCTGACTAGAACACTCATGTAGAACATAGAAATACAGACATCAACAAACACAACCGAATTACATATAACAAAACAGGTGCATGATTTTTAATGTACATCATCAGACACATCAAATATACAGATGACTAAAATAGATTCGCACGCAGAAGCAGCCTCCCGCAATTCATGACTAATATGACTATACAAGTGCACACAATAAGGAGCAGCCTAAATAATTCTTATAATTGATTTAAGTGTCTGATAGACCACGGGAAGAAGCCATTCAGTGAGCGTGTGGTTTTGCTGGGGAGGGAACGGAGTCTACGGCCTGAGGGGAGCATCTGGAAGAGCACGTGGGAGGGGTGGGACTCATCATGGATAATATGTTTGGCTCTGCGTGTGACACGTTGCGCGTGTAAAGCCTCGATGGACGGGAGGGCCCCACCAACGCATCTTGAAGCCTGGCGCACAACACGGTCTAAACGCTCTTTATCTTGGATGTTTGCGTTGGAATACCAAACAATGAAAGAAAATTTCAAAATGCTTTTTACAGTGGCGCGGTAAAAATTGGCCATGATAGCTTGGCTAACCCGAAACTTCCTAAGCTGGCGGAGAAAGAATAGTCTCTGATGGGCCTTCTTGACTGCGCCAGTGATGTGCTTTTCCCATCCTAAATCTGAGGAAATGGTTGTGCCAAGAAACCTGAAACTGTTTACCTGTTCTACTACTTCCCCGTTGATGGACAGGGGTTGCATGTTGTTTCTGTTTTGACGGAAATCTACCACTAGTTCTTTTGTTTTGGAGACGTTTAATTCCAGATTGTTGTATATGCACCAAGCCACTAGCTCCTCCACTGCTTGCCTGTATGCTCCCTCGTCATTGTTAGAGATCAGACCTTCTACCGTGGTGTCATCTGAGAACTTTAATATGACTACCTTATTATGGTGCGACACGCAGTCGTTCGTGAATAGGGTGACCAAAAGGGGAGATAATACGCATCCCTGAGGACATGTTTCAATTTGAGCTGTGGGATTGAGGCGAAATGGGAGGGATTGTCTATCTTCCATTTGTTGGTTAGTCTAGCCTTTAGTGGCTCCTGCTGTGCAGAATCCTTTGTGTGGCCATTGTGCTATGCAGTACACGGCGACATGACATATGTTCTCCCCACCTGACTATTCATCTTCTGCTTTAGGTGGTGAGCAGCGCTGAATCTTCAGCAGGTATTTTATGCAGGTTAGTGGCAGTGACCTGTAGAGAGTGGCTCTAGTAGCCAACAATCCTGTCTGCTAACAACACGCTTCCCCACCTTGCAGGGCAACAATTTTATGTCTCTTTTATGAGGGACGAATGAAAATTAGCAGTTCGGGTCAAACCGTGTTCTCAAGGTGGTGGCCGTAGGGCTAAAAAAAAAAAATGATCATGAGCCATTTAAATGTACCTCCAGAAATTAGCATACAATAGCTGAAAATCAGCATTTGTAAAGGTGTTAAGCTTGATGGTGATGTTCTGCCTTGGCTTTGTTCTAAAGAAGCCAACTGAAACCATGGAATGGAAGGCCACTACTCTCTGCACCAACACAAAGAATGGGTTCACCCAATTCTGATAAAGCACAAAACCTGTTGACAATATACAATTGTTTTTAAGAACTTTGACCTTTTGAGAAAGAACAAAGGCGAATGACACAAGCCATAAAATATTTGTTAAGTAATTTAATTTGTATTAATATAATAACACTGAATGCACAAATACTCCAAAAAAAATAGACCAAGCTCGTAAAAATTAAGAGGGGAAACAACTTTGTCCGGCCTGTCGCGACAGAGTTGTCTAACACAGTTTCTCGCCTACAATTTCTGCTCTGTCCTCCATCAAGCCTTTCAGATCAATAGAAGGGTTGATTTCAGTTGCAGTCCTAGCTAGCTCCGCTAATCAGCCTTGCACTGCCAAACAACCACCACCTTCTTTCCCGAAGAAAAGTTTGCAGCTCAGGGTAGATTTCGTAGTGTTTTGAGAGGAGAGGTCTGTCCGGATAACTCTAGATAATTAAAAATAAACCAAAAAGACAAGTTACCTCCCATTTTCTAATAAAGCCTATTGCTGGTATTAGTTTGAACCATGCTATATTATAAATTATATTTTACATACCTGCTCAATTTCTGGTTATCCGACTTGTTCGCCTCCTCACAGGAAAGTCCTTCTTCTTCTCCTTCTTCAGTTGGCAAAGTGATCCAAACAAGATCCAGAGCAAAGGAAGCCATTACAACTACCATATCAATCGTGTCCAAAACTGACTTGAAAAAGTTCAACCTGCAATCAATTAATTTCATTACAATGGTAATAAAAATACTAATAGTAGTAGTAACAACTAGTAGTAGTAGTAGAAGTAGCAGCAGCAGCAGTAGTAGTAGTAGTAGTAATAGTAGTAGTAGTAGTAGTAGTAGTAGCTGCAACTGCAACTGTGTGTTCCACAAATAAGCAGATGATACAGAACTGTCAAAGAGTGGTCAGGCAGATGACTTCCCTTCTGTTGTGTCTGAAGTAGAAACATGTATTGACAGTGCCCAGGCTTGGATGAATAACAACAGTTTGATGCTTAACCCTGACAAGACCAAGGTTATACCTGTAGGCTCATCTTCCCGTCTTAAACTGGTCGGCAGCGATTCTGCAAACATCGGCGGCAGCACCATCCCATTTGGTAATATTGTTCGTTATTTGGGTGTCAAGCTAGATAGTTCTTTGTCTATGCATGATCACATCACCTACTATCTGTCGTGTGTCCTTTTCTTGGGCTTCGGCGTATTGCGTCCTTGAGGCAGTTTCTTTCGAGGGATGCATGCACACAGTTGGTCAGCGCTTTTGTGACATCCAGACTTGATTATTGTAATTCAGTTCTAGCTGGTCTCCCCATTGATGAAGTTAGCCGACTGCAGCGTGTACAGAACTGTGCTGCTCGGCTTATATAGTTGCACCCAGTAATGTTTTCTAGTAAACTATTATGTAAAAATTGAAATCCTGTCCTGTCTTGTCCTGTCCCATAACTCGGAGGTCGAAGGGGCACCACAGATGATCGTTTAACCAGCATACTCCATCTTTCTCTGTCCTCAGCAGCCCTGATGGCTTCGCTCAGTGTCAAACCAGTCCATTCTCGAATGTTGTCCTCCCACCTCTTTTTCGGTCTCCCTCTTCTTCTACCTCCTTGCACTGTGCCTTGCAGAATGGTCTTTGCAAGGCCTGATGATCTGGTGACGTGGCCATACAATCGGAGTTTCCGTTTCTTCACCACTGTGAGCAGGTCATCGTGTTGTCCAATGGCTTGTGTGATGGTCTGTCGGACTTCGTCGTTGGTGATGTGTTGGGTATAGGACATGCCCAGAAGTCTTCTGTAGCATCTCATCTCCATGCTTTGCATTCTTCGTTGGAGATCTGCTGTGAGTGTCCATGCTTTGCAAGCATATAGGAAGATGGAGATGACAAGGGAAAGCAGCAGTCTTACTTTGGAATGTAGACTGATGGTCCTGTTTTTCCAAATGGCTTCAACCTTGTCAGGGCAGCAGTTGTTTGTGCGATCCTGGAGAGGACTTCCTGTCCGGACCCATTGTCTGATACAATGGCTCCTAAATATTTGAAGCTATGCACTGTGTTGAGGGATTGGCCTTGGACTTTGATGTCCGTGTTGATGCCATTGGTGTTGTTGGTTATCATTTTGGTCTTCTCTGCACTTATTTCCATTCCATAAGCTCTGGAGGTGGTGTCAAGCCTCTGTACCAGCTGTTCAAGTTCTTGTTCCTCTCCAGCCAATCCATCAATGTCATCCGCAAAACGAAGATTGGAGATTGCTCTACCCCCTATGCTGACTGTGCCTTCGTTATCTGCAAGAGCATCTGACATGATGCACGCTTGGAAGATGTTAAAGAGAGTGTTGGAATTAAAATTAAAATTAAAATTAAAATAATAAATTAATTTTAAAAATTAATTCACCATAATGGCATCACAATACATTATTATACATAAATTTAGTTTTATGTTCAACGCATGTCAACAAGTGGGCTTTATGTCCTATATAGAGTTTTGTTAGATGACAAGCCATTCAAATATATTTGAATACACTTAACACTTTTCAAAAGGCATAGTTTTTGGCTATGTTTGTGAATTTCTGGAAATACATTGGAACGGCTTGCCAGCTTGTTTATTTCTGTATTTTTGTAATTAAAGTAAATTTATTCACAGCCAATTGCAACGTATCACAAACAAATACAATAGCAAGCAAATAAGCTCAAAACATACATTATGACTGGTGTAAGGCTATTTCAAAGTTTAAAAAGTCATTTTTGTCACTTCAGCAGTACACAACATTTCAACAGTTCAGAGAAACTGTGGTACTTAACTTTTTATCCTTTTTATTACCTCAACGATTTTATCATCAGTGTAACTTTATGTTACAAATGCTGTTTTGATGCATTTGTTATCATATCTGCGTGCATTCGTTTCTTTTGAAAAGCATGAAAATTGCTGCTATTAGACTTGGTATTGTTTCTCTTTCAGTCTCTCATATGTAAGCCAGTGTGCTACGCACGACTTTGCTACTGAGTTACAGACACCCAGCTTGTCTAGTGCCCTTTGCGGTTTGAGCTAACTATAGATGAACAGGACAAACATTTTACACTTTAACTCATAGTGTACATACAACTATCATTCTTATTAATAATTTTCATACTCGGGTTTAGAATTGGAAACAATTAATAAAAAAATAAAACTTAAAAATTTTTACAAATGTAACAATTAATTATTAGAAGGAGACGGCGACACAGTAACAACTGAGGTTTTAAACAGCTGTCACTATAAAAGCATGCTCAGTGCAAATTTTACAATATTTTTTTTAATGTTCCACCAAGAGCTAGCTTAATATTAGTGTTCATGACTACACAGAGTGCATTTATTAAAGCACACCCAACAGATCAACACTTACCCCATGAAGATCTCCTGTCCAAGTTCACAAAATCGCTCTTCCCTATGCTTTACACAAGGTAAGGTGCTAGTCACCACAGCATCAGGCCTTGCAAAGACCATTCTGCTAGGCACGGTGCAAGGAGGCCAAAGAAGAGGGAGACAGAAAAAGAGGTGGGAGGATAACATTCGAGGATGGACTGGCTAGACACTGAACGAAGCCATGAGGGTAGCTGAGGACAGAGACAGATGGGGTAATCTGGTTAAACGATCGTCTGTGGTGCCCAACAACCTTCAAGTTTTATTAAAGCACACACAACAGATCAACACTTACCCCATGAAGATCTCCTGTCCAAGTTCCCAGTATCGCTCTTCCATATGCTTTACACAAGGTAAGGTGCTAGTCATTACAGCATCAGCCCTTGCAAAGACCATCCTGATAGGCACGGTGCAAGGAGGCAGAAGAAGAGGGAGACAGAAAAAGAGGTGGGAGGATAACATTCGAGGATGGACTGGCTAGGCACTGAGCTTGAGGGTTGCTGAGGACAGAAAAAGGGGGTACGCTGGTAAAACGATCATCTGTGGTACCCGAAGGACCTTCGAGTTACAGGATAGGATAGGATAGGATAGGATAGGATAGGATAGGATAGGATAGAATAGGAAGGTGCTAGGCTTTCTGGAACACTTTCCTCCACTCTATATAGGAGGACCTTACTTTCAAAACTACCACTGAACATATTTTCAACTTCAGAATAATCAGTGAGAAATACCTACAGCACTAACAACATCTATATCAAGTATTTGTAGATTACAAGAAAGCGTGTGACCGAGTCTGGCATGCAGCTCTGTGGGCAACCATGAGAGTGTACAGCATCAGCCACAACATTATTGAAGTCATCAAAAGCCTATATGACAAGGCTACCAGTGCAGTCCTCCACAATAGCACCATCGGGAACTGGTTCAGAACAACAATCGCCTTAAGGATGCCTATTCTCTCCAACACTCTTCAACATCTTCTTAGAGCGCATCATGTCAGATTCCCTTGCAGATCACGAAGGCACAGTCAGCATAGGGGTAGGGCAATCTCCAACCTCTATTTTGCGGATGACATTGATGGATTGGCTGGAGAAGACCAAGAACTTGAACAGCTGGTACAGAGTCTTGACATGACCTCCAGAGCTTATGGAATGGAAATAAGTGCAAAGAAGACCAAAATAATAACCAACAACACCAAAGACATCTACACGGACATCAAAGTCCAAGGCCAATCCCTCAACACAATGCATAGCTTCAAATATTAATAGGAGCCATTGGATCAGACAATGGGTCCTGACAGGAAGTCCTCTCCAGGATCGCACAATCAACTGCTGCCCTGACAAGGTTGAAGACCATTTGGAAAGACAGGACCATCAGTCTACATTCCAAGGTAATGCTGCAGCGCTCCCTTGTCATCTCCATTTTCCTATACGCTTGCGAAACATGGACCCTTACAGCAGATCTACAACGAAGAATACAAAGCATGGAGATGGGGTGCTACAGAAGACTTCTGGGCATTTCCTATATCCAGCATATCACCAACAACGAAGTCAGACAGACCATCACACAAGCCATTGGACAACACGATGACATGCTCACAGTGGTGAAGAAACAGAAACTCCGATGATATGGCCATGTCATCAGAGCATCAAGCCTTGCAAAGACCATCCTGCAAGGCATGGTGCAAGGAGGCAGAAGAAGAGGAAGACAGAAAAAGAAGTGGGAGGACAATATTCGAGGATGGACTGACTTGACACTGAGCGAAGCCATGAGGGTTGCTGGGGACCGAGAAAGATGGAGTACGCTGGTTAAACGATCATATATACTTTTATCCTGTTTTGTCTGTTTACTGTTGTTATACTGTCCTTTATCATCTTGTAACATTTATATCTGGCACCACGTGTGAATTTATCTTTGATTGAGATAATAAAGTGATCGTATTCGTATTTGTGGTGCCCCAAAGACCTTGGAGTTACATGACATTACATGATTATTGCTTTAGATCCAGCGGACTCTTCCGAGCCAAATCAGGACCAGTTTCGAGTTACGGGATAGGATAGGATACGGGATAGGATAGGATCTTCAAAAGTATAAGTCAGTGCGATACTGTTACTGTCAACTTTCACAGGAAATCTTCATTGGGTAAATGTTATCTGTTGTGTGTACTTTAAAAAATGCACTCTGCAGTTAGGAAATCTACATTAAGCTAGCATTGAGTGGAACATAAAATTATTTTAAAAATTGCACTGAGCATGCTTTTATAGTAACAGCTGTTTAAAACTGAGTTTTATATAGTTTATTTTCTACATGACCATCCAGTGTCCGGAAATACTAACCTTTCGTACAACACTTACCCCTTGACAAACATCCTCAGCAGGACTTCCAGCACAAAATACAGCAAGATAGCATGGGAAGCTTTTTCAAGATAACTGCTGGCATTAGAACAATGTGTAATTTCCAAGATGACCAAAATCAAGTCGCAGAAGATCAGGATCAAGGTCAGAATACGGAATAGTATGTTGTCCACAATTCGACGAATCTTAAAGCGTAGCACTCTGAAAAAGAGAGAGAGAAAAAAAAAGAAGAAAACATTGACAGTTTGATGCATTTCGTTACAGACTTTTGAATGTCTAATTAAGGGATTTGCTGTATTTTGAGAAAAATAAGTGTACTGCATTCATGACAGATTAACGTTTAAGACGTTGGCACCAAAATTTGTACACAATTTATTCTGGTTTCAAATTTTAAACATATTTTTAAGGAAAAAGAATCCCTCTCTTGAGCACGTTTTACCTGCAACTGTTTAGCTCTGTATCCATCAGTCATATTACTTACATAATTTTTAACTACAGCTAGGATCCTTATGAACATAACACTGCTTGGTAGAGGGAGTGGAGAATGGAGGGGTTCGTCTTTGTTTTTCTTTCTCCACTTCATTGTACCCATTATATTTTTGATAAACCGAAGTGTAAAATATGCCACAATCGCACGAGTTCCCAGGTCTAAATTTACTTATTTATATAATTATTGTTACATAGCACTTTTCCAGTGCAGGAGCTGCTCACATCGCTAGCCAACACAGGATCTAACTCAAGAGCTGCTCACATCGCTAGCCAACACAGGATCTAACTCAAGAGCTGCTCACATCGCTAGCCAATACAGGATCTAACTCAAGAGCTGCTCACATCGCTAGCCAACACAGGATCTAACTCAAGAGCTGCTCACATCGCTAGCCAACACAGGATATAACTCAAGAGCTGCTCACATCGCTAGCCAACACAGGATCTAACTCAAGAGCTGCTCACGTCGCTAGCCAACACAGGATCTAACTCAAGAGCTGCTCACATCGCTAGCCAATACATGTAGGATCTAACTCAAGAGCTGCTCACATCGCTAGCCAACACAGGATCTAACTCAAGAGCTGCTCACGTCGCTAGCCAACACAGGATCTAACTCAAGAGCTGCTCACATCGCTAGCCAATACATGTAGGATCTAACTCAAGAGCTGCTCACATCGCTAGCCAATACAGGATCTAACTCAAGAGCTGCTCACATCGCTAGCCAACACAGGATCTAACTCAAGAGCTGCTCACATCGCTAGCCAACACAGGATCTAACTCAAGAGCTGCTCACATCGCTAGCCAATACAGGATCTAACTCAAGAGCTGCTCACGTCGCTAGCCAACACAGGATCTAACTCAAGAGCTGCTCACATCGCTAGCCAACACAGGATCTAACTCAAGAGCTGCTCACGTCGCTAGCCAATACAGGATCTAACTCAAGAGCTGCTCACATCGCTAGCCAACACAGGATCTAACTCAAGAGCTGCTCACATCGCTAGCCAACACAGGATCTAACTCAAGAGCTGCTCACATCGCTAGCCAACACAGGATCTAACTCAAGAGCTGCTCACATCGCTAGCCAATACAGGATCTAACTCAAGAGCTGCTCACATCGCTAGCCAACACAGGATCTAACTCAAGAGCTGCTCACATCGCTAGCCAACACAGGATCTAACTCAAGAGCTGCTCACATCGCTAGCCAACACAGGATATAACTCAAGAGCTGCTCACATCGCTAGCCAACACAGGATCTAACTCAAGAGCTGCTCACATCGCTAGCCAACACAGGATCTAACTCAAGAGCTGCTCACATCGCTAGCCAACACAGGATCTAACTCAAGAGCTGCTCACATCGCTAGCCAACACAGGATCTAACTCAAGAGCTGCTCACATCGCTAGCCAACACAGGATCTAACTCAAGAGCTGCTCACATCGCTAGCCAATACAGGATCTAACTCAAGAGCTGCTCACATCGCTAGCCAATACAGGATCTAACTCAAGAGCTGCTCACATCACTAGCCAATACAGGATCTAACTCAAGAGCTGCTCACATCACTAGCCAACACAGGATCTAACTCAAGAGCTGCTCACATCACTAGCCAACACAGGATCTAACTCAAGAGCTGCTCACATCGCTAGCCAATACAGGATCTAACTCAAGAGCTGCTGACATCGCTAGCCAATGCAGGATCTAACTCAAGAGCTGCTCACATCACTAGCCAATACAGGATCTAACTCAAGAGCTGCTCACAGCGCTAGCCAACACAGGATATAACTCAAGAGCTGCTCACAGCGCTAGCCAACACAGGATCTAACTCAAGAGCTGCTCACATCGCTAGCCAATACAGGATCTAACTCAAGAGCTGCTCACATCGCTAGCCAACACAAATTCTAACTCAAGAGCTGCTCACATCGCTAGCCAACACAGGATCTAACTCAAGAGCTGCTCACAGCGCTAGCCAATACAGGATCTAACTCAAGAGCTGCTCACAGCGCTAGCCAACACAGGATCTAACTCAAGCTGCCCGAGGTCCCTACTTGCTGCCCTAGGCGCACTGTCTGACGCTCAGGCAGCTGAGCACATGACTGGACAACCAGGGATGGGGGACAACAGACCTTTAGATGTGGTGCCTCTTCAAATCAAAGGCCAGACCATACAAACTGTGGAACAACACAAATATTTTGGCACTGTGAGTGTGATAAATAGTAATTAAGCTTAACCTTTACAGCCAATGCTAAAATGATCTTCAAAGCGTAGAATGTTTGTTATAATAGCTCCGCTCTCTCTTGGTGTGACATAAAATACTGGAATAGTGCTACCGTGCCTACATGGAGTCGGTACTTACATTTTAATTTATTTGCTGGCATCAGTCCCTGAACTTAAAAAGCAGACAATCATTGAATAGTGTAGCCAACGTTTGCAGTAAAATTATTGGCAAACCTCAGATTTGCATGAACAAACTTTTCCAGAAAAGGACCCTTAGCAAGGCCATCAGCATCAAAAACGATCCTACCCACCCTCTGTCAGCTTTGTTTAAGACTGCCTTCCAAAAGGCGTCATAGTTTAAATTCCTGTGCTGTTTGTTTCCATTCTAGTTTCATTCTGACTGCAGTGACCCTGATCAATTATGCTGATTAAGATATTGGTTTGGCAGCGGTTGTGTGTGTGAAGGTGATGCGTGCTTATTTTACTTTTGTTTTGTGAAACAAATTTTGTACTGTAATATATATATGTTTACATGTGATGCACTTTAATGTTAAATAATGCTAGTTTCATCATGTAAAATGAAATGTGTGTGTAATGGGAGATGCGACTGCGTTAGATTTGAAGCGTTGTGCATGCATTTTTACATGTTATACCTTATGTTTTTCAAGTCTAATTGTCTTTTATTTATTCAAGCATTTTTTAAATGCATCATAATTACTTGTAAGAGGTAATAAAGATTTGTTGAACTGAATTACATTAATACAGTGCTTCCTGGGTGGAATTGTGTAGTGGGAGCTCACTCAGCGTTGTGGCTTAATAGTTTAAGACGGGACTAACTTGCCTTGTCCACAGGCTAGAAGCCAGTGGTGCCTGACAGGTGTGGGATCGATCCAGCATCGGAGCGTTACGTTTCTCCGAATATTATTTACTTTCGACTTGGGCAATGTCTTTGGGGCTTTTCTCCGGGTACTCCGGTTTGTTCCCACAGCAACATTTCAAAAACACACAACTTATATTAGATTGGGTTTGGGCTCGCCACAGGCTGCGACTATGCCTTCACCAGGTTATTCTCAATAAAACGAGACAAAAAAAGTATTAAAAAAAACGCAACGTCTAACACATAAGGGTCAGGATTTTTAAATCTTTGCGATGAACATAAAATAATCATACATGTGAATTTTGGGACTTAAATTCAATGCTTGGGGAGATTAATTTGGAACATATTTACAGCAGTACCTGTGTGCAGTGTAGCAACTTGCAACCCAATTTGTAAAGGATAGTGGGGTTGGCAAATAGAAAATCTAGCCTGGGTCAAATTCATTGCCTCACATCAGTGATCTGATATTGAAAGCGAAGAGTGATGAAGAGTTTTGTTTATCCACCTTCGTATCGTGCCCCTCTATATGAATTGTTCACGCTAACCAGCATTATTCTCAATACTTTCCTGTTATCATTTATGTTATTATAGAGCAACCACATATTTTGTGGCTTATTTTTCAAAGTTTCTCTTTCTCTCTCTCCCTCTCTCTCTCTCTCTCTCTCTCTCTCTCTGGCCTTCACCATTATTTAAAGTGTGTCTGAGGTCTTTTTTTGTTTTTATGAAACTTTTGCAGGCGTTTGTATGATCATAGATGATTTTATTAATTAATCCACATTACTGGGGTGAGAGCCCTCAAATAAGCATGCACGCAAACTTGAAAAGTAATGAGGTCTGTACACAACGTCACCTCGCACGGTTCTTTCCACACAGTCACAATGCATCACCCGAAAAAACAGGCTGAAAACAAGTCGCATATAAACAGCCACAGCAAAACCAACCAACAAACACTGCATGACAGTTGAATCACGCATGGTACTCCATGTTTTTTTCGCGCCTGTGTAGGAATTCTATGTTACCCACTGCTTACAGTAGAAGACCTTTTGAATGGTCAGAAACAGTGCTTAGATTAATATCCACTCACATACAAATAAATCAATAGAATCTAGGCATGTAGCATTAGAAGTAGATATCAGTTTTCAAGCAAATTTGACCTCAACCTCATGCCAAACTGACTCACACTTGAATGTAATCGGAGCTGACAATCCTGTTGGTGTGTACCTTGCTTAAAATGAGTTTGTGTTTTGGATTTTGTTTTACAGATGGTTCTACTAATAACAAATTAACATTACCCAATAGCTGTTTTGTCCGGCATGTCTCCTGGATCAATAATGGCCTCATCATCGTCAGAGGCCATGTGCAAAGAAACGGAACCAACATCTTCAGCATCTTCATCACAGTTGGCTGCAATCATCTGAGCAATGGATTTTCTCCGGTCAAACTTTTTTTTCTTTTCATGATGATGACCCTTATCTGGAAGAACAAATGATAGATTTCAAATTTTAGTACGCAAAAGAGAGCAGCAAGTACTGCAAAAACACACACACATGCACATACACACACACACACAACCGCGTACACACACATACACACACAATACATCAAGAAAGGCAAAGCCCATATGACTCACATGCTCCTTATGGAACTTGCAATATTCTACATTTATAAAGCCAACCAAAAAAGAAAAGACTGTTAAAACGGTAACATAGGGGGAAAAAAATAGGGTCGGTCAATAAGCTTTCTTTTTTCTTTTCTTTTTCTCTGGATCGCACAAACAACTGCTGCCCTGACAAGGTTGAAGCCCATTTGGAAAGACAGGACCATCAGTCTACATGCCAAGGTAAGGCTGCTGCACTCCCTTGTCATCTCCATCTTCCTATATGCTAGGGAAACATGGGCCCTCACAGTAGATCTACAACGAAGAATACAAAGCCTAAAAATGAGGTCATATAGAAGAGGAAGTCCAACCGACCATCACACAAGCCATTGGACAACACGATGACTTGCTCACAGTGATGAAGAAACAGAAACTCCGATGGTATGGCCACATCAGAGCATCAGGCCTTACAAAGACCATCCTGGAAGGCATTGCGCAAGGAGGCAGAAGAAGAGGGAGATTCATGATTCAACACATGAATAAACCTTTTATTTTGTGTAAATATATTGATTCTTCACTAAAATTAAAAAAGAAAAAAAAGAATCTTCTTGTTTTCAGAAACAGCAATTGTCAGGGTAGCTCCTCTAGCTATAAATAGCTTCGCCAATGCTTCCTTTCCTTTCACTGGAAGAGAGGATGCAGGCAAGTTATAATTAGCGCGCAGCAAGCAAAATGTGGAGGCACTAAACAGTGCTGCTCAATTAGGAATTGAGCTGGTGTGATAGGAATGTACAAAATTTAAGTAGCATCCTTTATCTGACCATTGTTCTGATCAATGCTGTCCCTTAATTTGCAAATTAACCATTTTTCTTAATGATCGGACTTAACTTATTAAGAACACATTAATAATGTGTTCCTGGAGTATGTTGACAATTATTATCAATGGTTGTTTTAAACAGCACCTTTGAGCAGTTATTATTTATGCACTGAAGTTGTAAAAGCAAGTTTTTCGGGTTTTAGGATATAGCGTCTTTGAACGCCTATCATCTTGGAAATATGACTGTTCATGTAATTTGTTTAAATGTTTTGGGTAGAAATAAAACTGAACTCTTGATGCCAACTGTTTTGGGGCTCCTGTTTGACTATTTATTTTGTTGCGATGGTTGTGTGTTAGAGGGAAACTGCAATCCTTAATATCATGAAACGTGCCTGGTGTGTTTACGAGAAACAATGTATACTAGGCCAAGGCATCTTCTGCTGCCTACATATAAATTGTATTGTGGCTGTAATTGTAAACCAAAAGGAAAACAATAAATATCCTTGTTGAGCTACACAATGCTGACTCAACACAGGTGTGGCCATATGTTTAAAATTATTTTACAATGACTCAAGGTAGATCTGTCCATAAATGGTAAATACAATTGACTAGAATTGTATGCTTTACTCAATGGATTGATTAAATATGTCTAAGCACACACACACACAAACACACACACCCACACACATACACACACACCTGGATACCCCCCCCCCCCCCCCAAAAAAAAAAAAAAAAAAAAATCCCTTCTCATAATGTGTAAAAAATGTTATTAAAGAAACAAAGTTGTCCCCACACTCACTCCCTTGATCATCTGATCAAAATAATGATGACAATTTATTGATTTTATTGTTCTTATGTAGTGTGTTTTTTCTCGCTCAAGGCCGATACATGGAGTCCAGAGGCGCCTACCTGCTTAGCCCCTGCA
This sequence comes from Oncomelania hupensis, assembly GCA_036898135.1. NCBI lineage: Eukaryota > Metazoa > Mollusca > Gastropoda > Littorinimorpha > Pomatiopsidae > Oncomelania > Oncomelania hupensis. The sequence goes on along the minus strand of CM072518.1, from coordinate 71,170,998 downwards.
TTTAACACATTGTCCGACTGCCAGCACAACAGCCCATAATCCTGGATGACCGTGGATGTGGGATAAGGGACCTATCAAAGTGCTTGCTGGAAGCTGCATAAGCTGGCACTCACCAGAATTGAACATGAGCATTAGGATCTTTACAGTCCTTGCAATGGAATGTGTGTGCACAAACTATAGACCTCTGTTTATATATACGCTCATCCTACAGTTGTTTTTTTCTTACTTATTGAAGTTATCATAACCAAGTTAGCATAATATGCGTTTATAATAAAATGCAATAGTTGGTTAAGATTGTTAGTCACTAAGTCAGTGGTGTTGTTAGATGTGAAACGCCCCCTGAGGTGCTGATCGGACACAAGCCACTAAAACAATCGAGACTTTCTTCAACACATTTAAAATCGTTGAGCAAAAGAGAATTACGTGAGCTAACACAGACTGGTTGCATGAATCATATATAAATGGCGATTGTGAGAACAGAAAAAAGAGAATAACTAATCAAGCGCTATACATTCATTTGTCAGTCGGACATACCAGTCGCCCCGGGTTCATGTGTGCCACTAGTACCAACGACGCTCATCTCAATTGAGGATAGATGATGCGCTGAAGCCATTGTTCTCACACACAAAAAAGATCACGTCACACACATTCACCATACAAAACTGCACTATCACTGCTGTGGAGATCACAATTAGCACTTTCCTCCATACCAACACTTCTCCGTTCGTGCCATCTTTCTGTCAATAGGCCTACTTTCAACTCTCGTTACCACCCCTCCTCTGTCTTGTCACGTGACGGATAATGCCTGAGAAAGGTCAATCAAGTTAATCAACGATGAATGAGATCATCTGCGTAAATAAAGATCGACTTAAGATGAGAAGAACTAACAACTGGGAGCCAGAAGCCTAGTTCTAACAAACCATAGCTAGGCAAATTATTAAATATTGTATCACTGCCGCGAAGTACGCAGTACGAACGGTACTCATGTGTTATCGATTATCAAAAGAGGAGATGGCCTTTAAGGCCACTTATTTAGGCCTACTAAACACAGCACAACTCGATCCGAGATAGGCGTTGCACTCACTTCATCTCACCACTTCACAGTATGCCTACAGTCACGGTGTCCTTCCCACGTCAATATATAAAAAAAAATGCGTATGAAGCCAACTTTCTAGCAATGTTTGCTCGCAGCAGCTGACCCCCCCGCTGATGGCCATGTGCACGCCGAGTTTCTGTTGCCCAAACAGTCTCTTTGACCGCACCACCGCAAAGGCGGTTCTCGCACTTCACGAATCACCGATACTCTGTATTCACCGAGTTAATATGACATGCGCTGTATTACGTTAGGCAGGATGAATTATTTATTACTTTGATACTATATTACATTTATGTGCAGTGACACGCTCTTTTTAGAAGCAAGTACAGTTTAGGTGGTGATTAAATTAACGTCCCCGCACACCAAGGCGTATAGGGGACGACGGTACAGTTTATAGGATATACATCGCTTAAATACTGCATGCATATAAGAAAAAAAAAAGGTTTACGTGAAGAAGCATTTTAGCAAAATACCGGTATTGAGAACACATTTTAGTCCAGAAGACGAGATAAACAAAGAAAATTAGATAAAACGCAGCAGACTAAAAACTAATAATGAATAATTTTTGTATGGATAACTAAACTCGTCGAGTCGATGAGCATCACGATTAACAACTATATTATCGGTTTTGGTAGGATTTGCTTACCATACATTGGGCATTTTTTGTCAGCCAATCACAGTGCTTTTGACAAACCACGTCGGCATAGGCGCGTTTTACAAGATGGCGGAAGAAATGATGCGTGAAAGAAATTGGAGCAAGCAACCCAAAATATAAGAAAACTGCGATCGTGTAATCTAAATACTGTTTCACGACTCTATTTTTGTACCTGTCCCAGTAATTTTAACAAGGTCAGTTTTATTGAAAGTTCGATTATGACTTGTTATTCTAAATAAAAGACAGATCCACTTTGAGCTGCATAGAATAGATTTTTGAATTTAATTTTTTAATTCAATTGAAAGTTTAGTTCTAAGGGACTACGCTTTCTTGAGGTCTACAAACACATGATATGATGTTGTTGGTGCTGTAGGAATTTCTCGCAGATTATTCTGAGGTTCAGAATTATAAGTATTATTTTTAGGAGGACCTTGCACTGGGATGGCTGATGGAGTGATGCCGTGATGGTGCGGACTGCGGTAATTTTCACACTCCTGTGAAGTCGTTACCTTTTTTGAGAAGAGTGAGGACAAGCGACTGAGTCCATGCCCATGGTGTAGGACACTCCCCACTCTGTCAGATCTTGTTACAAATAATGGTGAGGGCGTCAATCATCGCTTCTCCGGCTTGAAGCAATTCCGCGAGTATGTTGTCCACTCACGCTGACTTCCCCTTCTTCAGCGAATGCACTGCTGCCTCAACTTCTTCTTGGAGAATTGGGAGGATTTCTTATTCTTCTCAGTTCTCTGTTCTCGGGACATGCTATAACTGATGGGTCTCCGTTTGGTGTATGGTTGTAAAGGTCAGGCAGTACTACATCTATCCAACTCCAAGACTTCTTGTTCTTCTAGTGTAACTTGTGTAAGGCATATCACAGCCATATATATGCCAGACTTGCTTTGGATCGTGGAGACCTTGGGCTGTTTAACATTGTGATTGTCAGTCGCTTCCCAGTTGTTCTTTTTCAGACTGTTCTCTATTTTCTGGCATTGATCTTCTGTCCAGTTCTCCTTTGCTGTGTGCATGCCTTTTCGAATGTCGTTGATTTTTCGGTAGGCACCAGCTCCCTGTGAGGTGTTTTTTTTCTTTTTTATCTCTCTTCGTTTATCACATGGATCTAAAAGTTCAGGTGTCATCCACGGTTTCTTCTTTGGGCGATGCTTGCCAAGGATTTCAGTGGCGGCATCTGTCGCAGCTGAGTTGAAGGCGATTGTCATGTTGTGGACATTTACTTGCTTTGGATCGCTTTGAGTTTGAAATCATTCGAAGAAAAGCGCGTATTAGCATCCGGTATTATTATTATTATTATTATTATTATTATTTAGTTCACCAGCTCCCAAAATGAGCAGTGGTGCAAATTTCCCTCCAATTGTGGAGCCCTTTAAATATTTTTGCAACCTCCGGGTCTTGCAGTTTGTCCAGATCGAACTTAGTCTGGTGCACAGGGTGGAGAATTTTCCTCGTATCTGCTGATTTCCGCAAAAGGCATAAGCATTACAATTTCCGAGAAAAAAATATTGAGTTCCGAGATTTTTATTTTTTCGTCCGATATATTTTTTGCGGAACACCTACGTGCCGCATCAGAGTTATTTTGTCGGTCATTCAATGCGTTCAGAGAAAGCGCCCGCCCGCGACTTTTATACAGAGCTATGCTTTAAGGCATACTATATAGGCCTACTATGAGCAAGAAAACAAAATCGGGCGACCAAGACTGGGAACAGTAGCCCGTAAAGCGCGCGCATCCTCCTTCCTTTGTGTTACGCCTCAGCGATTCTTTTCAATGTCTTAGTGCTCAGTCTTTTCAAATCAGATGACAAACTAAGAATTGATATCAGATATAAAATTATAACTTTCCTGTAATTGTGAGAAGCTGGGGTGCTGCTTACGTGACAAAAACTGAAGAAGCCTATTGCATTGGAAATGTGGAGTTTGTGTGTAACAGTGGTGGACCTCAAACTTTGTTAGGCCTAAAAAATCAAGATTCTTAACTTTTTTGAAAGGCATAGATGCAGTAATTACTTAGTAAATCTGAGAAAAGATATTTTTCAAAGATACATTTTAGTTTTTTATTATCAGACAATTCAGTTTTCACTAAATGCATAATATTGCCATTTTTGTTCATATATAACATGTAAAATTTGAAGTATCATTATTTCTTCGTACTGCTTGTTTAGCGTCAGAACTTGAGGCATACACTAATAAACTATACTTATAAAGCAAGACTTATGATACAACACCATCTGCTAAAGTGTTGTATGTTTTTAATTTTATATGGCCCTCATTTTTAAAAACTTTCATAGGATGTTTTGCCTCCCTTTCATGTGATTTTCATCACATATTTCCCTTAAATAGTATCCCCACTTTCTGGAAATTTAGTGCTTTAAATTCCCACTGTCGCTGTCTTTCTCCTTTGTTCTTTCTCATTCCTACTTTGCTAGAGCTATAAATCTACTAAGTACTATAAGTGTACTGTCTTCTTCTTCGCTAAACCAGTCACCTACCTTTTTTCTTGAAAACTCTTCTGGGACAAAACTCCTCATTTGTGTGTGAGGTCTGTTGGATCAGCTTGGGAATAGACGCTTTCTGCCAGGAGCTTCCTATGATCAATGATGTTATTATTTGGCAATGGCCAATGTAGACAATTTATAATTATAATTGTGTTTTGTGGATATTTTATATTTGTATTCTATTTTGTTTTTGTAAACAGGGGTTCAAAAAAAATTAGAGTATAACCTCAGCGTCCCCTGCGTGGGATATCTTTGTGTAAAGTGACTGGCTGATGGAGTGCCTTCAGTGTTACCACTAGGATTGTTTCGGCAGGGGTGAGTCCTCTTTCAGCGAAGTTGTGGTCTTGATTTTGTGGTCCTGATTCGGCTCTTTGCAGTCCGCTGGACCCCGTAAGCAATGAATAACTAACTAACTCCCTTGTGTGACACTTGAACTTTGTGTGACCTTGAACTTGGCTGTAGGTAGGAAAAGTAACACTGTGTGGCTGATATGATCATGATGTGCTTAACACTACAGTGATCAATACGGTACTTTTTATACACAAAACAATTCTGTATTATAAGTAGCGGCTGGCCAAACTTAATTTTAATAAAGCCAACTATAAAACTATACATTTATGTCAGTTATTTATTTATAAATGTGTTTTAATTTAGTTTCTTTTCTGCACACCTGATAAAATGATAATGACTTAAAACAGTAAAAACACTGGCACAGTGTCTGACATTTTTTGTGATTAAAGCCAATAAGATTAGGAATGATTCAATTGAGAAAATACAGTTGAAGATTTAAGTCATGTTGCAAAGTTGATTATTTTAATTTTAACAATTTAAGGTAATAATACAATAACATTGAATATCTTTATAGTTTATTAATCAGAGGGTGATTTAATGTGTTTACACAGGATTTTCTAGTCTCACCGGACTGTGGGTTGGGATCACATGCAACAAGTGGAGAAGTACTCAATTAGTCAATATGGATGAAATCTTGGAAAGACTTGAGAGCCTTGACAATGTACAGCTACGTTCTGAGCTGCTGAAACACGGGGAGAAAGTTGGACCAGTCACACCTACTACCCGAAAGCTGTTTATGTCCAAGCTTGCTATGAAACTGTATGATGCGCAGTGCCCTTCAAAAAATAATGAGGTACAAGATGGTGTAGAAGGCAGCAGTGCTGATCTTGTACCAGCCTCAGGCAGATCAACTCCACCCATTTCACAGACACCTACTGCTAGAAAATGGGGAGAGGATGAGGCCAGCACTTACTATGTTGTTCTCTATGGGGAGCCTGGAAGCGCTGCAGCTGGATGTACAGCTTCATCAGGTATGTAATCAAAATTATTGTACATTGTAAATTATTGTACAGAGAAGTGTTTTATTGTGTAGCCACTACAGTTTAAAACAAGATGGCTACATATATAATATGCAATGTGATTTCCGTTAGACTAAGCCGCTTCTTCTGTGATGAACACGATTCATTAACTTTTTTTTCAAGATGTCGTGTGCTTCTAGAATTGTCAATCATGGCGAGACATTTAATGAAAGCAACATCCAGAACAAATTTAGGCAATTTGCACTTTTTTTTTTACCTGTTCATACTAACAAAAAAAATTTTTTTTCCCAAAACATAGCTATACATTTTCCAGTATTTCCATTATCTGTAACAAGACCTGGCAGAATGGGGAGTGGCCTATACTATGGACCCAGTCGCTTGTCATCACTCTTCCCAAAAATGGTAACCTTCAGGAGTGTGAAAATTACCACACCATCAGCCTCATCAGCAATCCCAGCAAGGTCCTCCAGAAAATAATACTCAACAGGTTGAAACCCCAAGCTGAACAAATAATAGCTGAAGAACAAGCAGGATTCAGTGCAGGGCGAAGTACCACTGAACAGATTTTCAACCTCGGAATAATTTGCGAGAAATACATACAGCACCAACAACATCTATATCATGTGTTTGTAGACTTCAAGAAAGCGTTTGACCGAGTCTGGCATGCAGCTCTGTGGACAACCATGATATCAGTGGGGCCGGGTAGCTCAGTTGGTAAGAGCGTCTTGCTAGTAACCGAAAGGTCGCTGGTTCGAATCCCGGATTGGTCAACATGTGATCATATTATTTTCCCCTTTACCAACAACTGGCCCGCTGGTGTCAGTATAAATCGGTCCAGTAGTCACCTATATATGCGAAAGTGTCGTGTGACTATAATCTACAAACAACAACAAACCATGATAGTGTACAATATCAGCCCTAAAATTATTGAAGTCATCAAAAGCCTGTATGACAAGGCTACCAAGTGCAGTCCTCCACAACAGGGCCTTCGGGAACTGGTTCAGATCAACAATCGGTGTGCGTCAAGGATGCCTACTTTCTCCAACACTCTTTTACATATTCCTAGAGGCCATCATGTCAGATGCCCTTGCAGATCACGAAGGCACAGTCAGCATAGGGCAATCTCCAACCTTTGTTTTGCGGATGACATTGATGAATTGGCTGGAGAGGAACAAGAACTTGAACAGCTTGTACAGAGGCTTGAGGTGAGCCTATGGAATGGAAATAAGTGCAGAGAAGACCAAAATGATGACCAACAACACCAAAGGCATCAACATGTCCGACATCAAAGTTCAAGGCCAATCCCTAAACACAGTACATAGCTTCAAATATTTAGGAGCCATTGTATCAGACAATGGGTCTAGACAGGAATTCTTCTCCAGGATCGCACAAACAACTGCTGCCCTGACAAGTTTGAAGCCCATTTGGAAAGACAGGACCACCCGTCTACATGCCAAGGTAAGGCTGCTATGCTCCCTTGTCATCTCCATTTTCTATACGCTTGCAAAACATGGACCTTCACAGCAGATCTACAATGAAGAATACAAACCATGGAGATGAGGTGCTACAGAAGACTTCTTGGCATTTCCTATACCCAGCACATCAACAACGAAGTCCGACAGGCCGCTATACAAGCCATTGGATGACATGCTCACAGACACAGGGGTGAAGAAACGGAAACTCCGATGATATGACCACAACACCAGAGCTTCAGGCCTTGCAAAAACCATCCGGCAAGGCACAGTGCAAGGAGGCAGAAGAAGAGGGAGACAGAAAAAGAGGTGGGAGGACAACATTCGAGAATGGACTAGTTTCACACTGAATGAAGCCATGAGAGTTGCTGAGAACAAAGAAAGATGGAGTACGCTGGTTAAATGATCATCTGTGGTGCCCCAACGACTTTTGAGTTACGGGATAGGATAAGATTGCAGGCATTATGAAAAAGTGCTATATAAATACACTTACTATTATTATTATAATGCTTACATGTGCAATTTCTAACTGGTATTTGCGCGTTTTTGTTTTTGTTTCACAGAACACCGAGTGTTTACAGAGAAGCTTGAAGCCTTGGCATTTATGAAGAAAAATGTGGGTGCAAGACTGAAACTATTTCACAACAGTACCGAGGTCAAGCTATTTTTGACTCAGTCTACAAAACTACAAGGAGAGGAAGTAAAAGTAAGTTCAAGTTAACAGGGCAGCATTTCAAAGAGTTTAGTGTATTACTAAAGTACCGTGGGTTTTTTTTCTTCTTCTAAATTTATAGATCTTTTTAAACAAAATTTTTAAATGTGTTTGCCTGTTAATCTCTTACTTCTAATTAAATGATGTGTATTTGTAAATGCATAATATGTCATTAATCTGTAGATAAATTTGGCCAAAGATAGTATTAAATGTAGAATTCAAAAAGCAGTTGTTCTGTGTTGAATTCATAATAATGTAACCAAAATGTGTTATTTAGATATAAAGTTGAAAAAAAATTGCTGAAGTTCTTAAAATGGAACATGATTGAGAAATTAATATTGTAAGAAAGTTGGTCTGATAACAAAATAAAACAATCCTTTGTGTTTAAAAATGAAGATATGTTTTCATGAAAACGTTTTTTGGGGTGGGGGGTCAATTTCAGAGCGGCGAACCAAGCAGAAATAATCTGGCATTGGAGGCAGAAAAGTCTGCTTTCAAAGGACCAAAAGTTCAAGAGCTTGTGCAGTTTCGAAAGCTGGTTGAAAATGGAAACTTTGAGGCAGTGAAGACTACCGTGTGGAACAACCCACGCTACCTTATTACTGGTGCTGACACACCTGTGATCCTGCACGTCAGTCCATTTCTTTCCTTTCTCTTTTTCTTTGAATTATTAAAGTACTTCTTATTGGCCAGTATGTTGCGAAACCTTCCAATCTGACAAATACGAAGCAATGCAGTACGATGTTTTCAAAGACCGGGCATATTAAGTTGACAATCTGAGATGATGTCTGTCGACTCCTACCCCCAACTTCCCAAAGCCTAATGTGTAATTGGGTTATTTGTGACGTACACATTGATACAGAGGCTTGACACCACCTCCAGAGCCTATGGAATGGAAATAAGTGCAGAGAAGACTAAAATGATGACCAACAACACCAATGGCATCAACACGGACATCAAAGTCCAAGGCCAATCCCTCAACACAGTGCATAGCTTCATATATTTAGGAGCCATTGTATCAGACAATGGGTCCCGACAGGAAGTCCTCTCCAGGATCGCACAAACAACTGCTGCCCTGGCGAGGTTGAAGCCAATTTGGAAAGACAGGACCATCAGTCTACATTCCAAGGTAAGGCTGCTGCGCTCCCTTGTCATCTCCATCTTCCTATATGCTTGCGAAACATGGACCCTCACAGCAGATCTCCAACGAAGAATACAAAGCATGGAGATGAGGTGCTACAGAAGACTTCTGGGCATTTCCTATACCCAGCTCATCACCAACGACAAAGTCCGACAGACCATCACACAAGTCATTGGACAACACGATGACCTGCTCACAGTGGTGAAAAAACGTAAACTCCGATGGTATGGCCACGTCACCAGATCATCAGGTCTTGCAAAGACCATCCTGCATGGCACAGTGCAAGGAGGTAGAAGAAGAGGGAGACTGAAAAAGAGGTTGGAGGTCAACATTCGAGAATGGACTGGTTTGACACTGAGCGAAACAATCAGGGTTGCTGAGGACAGGGAAAGATGGCGTACGCTGGTTAAACGATCATCTGTGGTGGCCCTACGACCTCCGAGTTACAGGATAGGATAGGATAGGATAGGATAGGATAGGACAGGAATATCAGTTTAAGTGAATATAAAGACTCCACTGCGGTTGTATTTATGTTACTTTTGTCTATGAAAATTGTACCAGCATAGTAAGCACCAAATGTTAACATTAATGATCACAACTCTGGGGTGGTTTATTGTGTTCCAGGAAGGAATGCGGCACAACGCTCTACACATTTGTGCTAAGGCAAACCAAGCTGCAATTGCAACTTTTGTTATGGAGACCATTTTGGATCCTGAATTTACTAAGCTGTTGTATAGCTGTTCTCAAGACACGGATCAGTCAAGGCACCAAAGAATCATGTATCTTATGGACCTTTATTTAAATTCACCTGACAAAGGGGTATGTTTGTCCATCATTTGGGTTGACTGATTGTCTGAATCAGTGAATATTCCTTATCATCCTTAACATGCAAGATGCACAATTGAAAGGTAAAGGTAGTCCCATAGCCTTGTGGCTGTAGGGGAGCGTGATGTTGGAGATCACACTTATCTTGGGTCAGCGTAATGAGGGTGATGCCCATCTCTCTCTCTTGCTGCTTTACCTTCCCCACCTTTAAGAGAGTAGGTACTCAGTCACAGTTCAGTCAACTGGGGGCGTTGTTATTTGTCGCTTCACGTTTTGCAGTCACCCATCCAAGTGCTAACCACACTGGGCGGTGCTTAACTTGCGACAGTTTAATTTCACCTATCTCCATTGTCATCATTTATTTATCCAAGTACTACACTACTCTGCAATAAAGCACAGTACACTACACCACACTACACTACATCAGTACATGTTTATAATTTATTGTTCAACTGCTATTACCTGCCTGTAAGTAAATATTATCATATGGCTCTGACTCAATGAATGGTTGTAGTTTTTTATTTTTAATGAAAGGTGATTAAAGAAATGTAAATGCAATTACAGTTTATTATTTCATATAAGAAAAAAAGTTGAGAAACTGATTCCTATGCATTGCTTTAGTATTATCAATGATATCCGAAATTCTACAAATTATAATACATTCACTTTTTGCTGCGAAAATTAGTTCAGTACTTAGATAGATACTCAGTGCTTATAGGGTCCAGCGGACTGCCAAGAGCCGAATCAGGACCACAGTTCAGTACTTGATACCACGTCCATACTAATGAGGGCAATAGGAGTGGTAAATGGGGCTTGAGATGTATCAATTACATGATGGAGCTTAACTGTTTTTATTTGTGAAATTTTGCTTCACCTCTGTCATAATTTCATTGCTTCTTCTCGTATGTTAATTGTATTTATTTTATATAAATGAGATTTTACTGTTTGTGTGCCATACAACCATTGATTCAGTTATTGTGATTTTAGTCAGCAGAGACTCCTCTACACATTGCCTGTAAGATGGGGAACGCAGCTGTTGTGCAGGCACTGGTGATGTTTTCTGCTACAGACAGAACAAGGGTTAACAAGTTTGGGGAGAGACCAAATCAGGTTAGTGTCTGTGTACATGTATGTCAACCTGAGTTATTTCTTTGAAAGAAGTCGTAACACCCAGACTATCATCAACAATGACATTCTGTATTATTGCTTTTGTGTACCCATACTCCATCGCTTCATTAATCCTTTGACGCAGTTAGAATCCATATGCACACCAACAGCACAACAATTAATGTACCTATCCACCACCAGTTGCTCCAGTAGTACAAATGCTTATCTCATCAATAACAAGATGGCAAACCATTCTAATGTATTTTCAGACAATCACACACATAACTCAAAAAAAAAAAAAAGCATTTTCCGAAGTGTTAATTTTCTTTTTTTGTTGGCGATGTTGTGACTTGGCTTCATCCTAAGGAAGACATGGAAATGATAAGCCACTGTCTGAACAATCTGCAAGCAGAAAATTATCCACATGGGCTTGGCCAATTTTAGATACTGCGTACAACGTGTTTAGAAAATGGTGAAACACGTTGGCCTTGACCTTTGGCAAAGTACTAATAGAGTGATCTAACATGCTTAGCAATAGTTTTTGCATCTGGAAAGTGAAATTCGTAGTGACTGACTGACCGACAACCGGCTTCTTCTAATTCCCCCTGACTATTTCAGTACAAAAATTAATACAACCAGTAGTATTTTGTGGGTTTTCTTTCAAAATTGTGACAGGCTACCAAAAAAAAATTGATATTCCCCTCTGTATATTGAAAGTTGTGGACAAATATGGAGGAAAGAGTTTAAAAAAATCGGCCTTGGTGAAATAATAATACATAAGACATAACATTCTTTATTCACTTCGAATTTCACATACAGAAGGATTTGCTTTGCGTACCTGGGAATGACATAACAATAAAAAAAACAAAAAAAACATTAACAATAACAATTAAAAACACAATTGGTCCCGACATCTGTGAATAGTTCGGGAACTAAAACCAATGGTATTCAATCATTCACATACCGCAAAGCATCAGCACACCTCACACAAATGACGTCACCAAACAAAACAAAAAAGCAGACTACCAAAAGACATGCACTCAAACATTTACTTAACATACACACACACAGAGGGTACAACCAGATACACAACCCCTCATGCATGTCATGTTCATAATTAAATAATATAGGCCTATTGTATGGTGTAGTTGTAACATTATGTAAGGCAGAGATAGATCCGAGGAATAGAGTTTGTGATTTTATCAGTCTGAGGAATCGGGCTTGCGCTGTGTCCCTGCCAGGAGACAAACCTCAGAAAAGCAAGAACAAAATAAAGTTGTGAAAAAAGAAGTGATAACACTGAATTACTTGGGATGTACAAGTACCTTGAGGGATGAGAACGCTGAAATTTCCACAGAAGGGAGGATATGCCATTGTTTGTTTTCCGACTATGGAAGTGTTTCTACATTGATGGTTCCTAGCGGTGACTGTGATATTTGTATGGCTGGCGTGATAAGCAGGTCATGAAGAAGGGTGGTGTGAGGGTGGTGGTGGTAGGGAAGGAAGATTGTTTTGTAAAAAAGTAGGCCTGAAAGACTTGCCAATGGTGTAAGGGTTGGAGATAGAAGAATGATTCAGTCAAAATAACTCGTGGTTATTACACATACATTTATTCACTTATGCCCCTATTCGCGCGCACTCCCATATACACACTCCCTATCTCGCTCTCTATCTTTCCTATAAAAAAAAATTCTGAAACTAAATGCATATCATATGAAATGAAACTCATAACTTACCCTCTTTCTTTTGCTGATGATGATGATGATGATGATCGGCTTTATCTGTCCCATCCCTCACTATCTTGTCCAATATCTTTGGTGGTGGTTTCTTTATGGGAGCTTGTACAGACTGTGCTGATTCTTCATCCGATGGTGCAAGGTCCATAGTTCTAACATCTAAACTGTCTTCTTTGCCTGAATCATCTCCTCCACTGGGCGCCATTTCTGTAGCCGCGTTCGAACTGACCCAGATATACACATTGTTATCAACTGTTAGCGGTTATTATTATAAGGTAATGTTCTAAGGTGGATCACACTTTTCCATGTGCGTAAGCCCTTGTTTACCCCTTGGGGTCATGAGCAATCTTGCCACTGTAGATTGTTCTAACCTATAAAGGGAAAAGTGAAAGCCCCAGTTGAAAACCTGTCTTGCCTTTGTAGGCATGACTGATTCACTGCAGCAACAGTACCCCCGTTGGAGTGCCGGGGGTTTCAGTATAAATAGTATCCCCACTTTCTGGAAATTTAGTGCTTTAAATTCCCACTGTCGCTGTCTTCCTCATTTGCTCTTTCCCATTCCTGATCTGTCCTATCACTCTGCTATACTATCTTCTTCTTCGCTAGATCAATGACCTACCTTTTTTCTTGAAAACTCTTCCTGGACAAGACTCCTTGTTTGTGTATAAGGTCTGTTGGATCAGCTTGGGAGTGTTGGACGCTTTCTGCTGGGTGGTCACTATAGGGCTTCCTATGATGTTATTATTTAGCACTATAGGCATTTTATATGTATGTGTTTTGTTGATGATTTTTAATGATGTTTGTATTCTCTTTTGTGTTTGTAACCGGGGGTTCGAGTAGTTGGGGTAAAGCCTCAGCCGTCCCCTGCGTGGGATGTCTTTATTGTAAAGTGACTGGCCGGTGGAGGGCATTCAATTTTCCCACTAGGGTTGTTTCGGCAGATCTTTTATGCGGATTGGGGGTTGTCCGGTCCTGATTTGGCTCGGAAGAGTCCGCTGGACCTAAAGCAACAATCAAACAAACAAACAAACAAGCCCTTGTTTTTCATACTCTATACTTGTGAGCTGAATAATCTGTATTGGGTCTGACCAGGTAAAAAAACCACAATATTAACTGGAAGGGAAACATACTTTATACGTGAATGTGTGTCCTCTGTGACCTTGCTCTTCAAGGTCATGATTACATCCATAGTTTTGTTCCTAAATATTCACTCTTTAGAACTGGACACTTGATCTTGAAAATTTTAGCAAAATACCTAAATAAATTCACTTTTTTAGAATTAGGTACAGTTGACAGTTTAGCCATATAATATATATTCAAAGTGTATTTTGGGAACCTGTAAACATGACATACTGAAATTAGAATGTCTAGGTGATAACTCAGGTAATCTTCCAGATTAAAGGGTCCAATTAACCCATTGACGGCCAATCATTTGAAATGTGATGCCATTGTTAAACACTGACTAACTTGAAGGGCAAAACCCCATTTGACTCACATGCCCCTTATGGAATTTGCAATATTTAACATGAAAATGAGTGCCACAATAAATAAAATGAAATGGTGGCATTAAAATACATACTGACTTTAATCTTTCTATTCCCTTGACCTTGACCTCCAGTTTAAATACACTCATGTACTATCAAATAAACAACAGCAAAAGTTGTGTTACGCCCCCCAAAATGGTGACCTTGGAATGACCTTGGCCTTCAGTGACATTGACCTTGGGATAACCTTGACCTTCATGCAACCTCATGCATGCCTGATAAAATTACCCAATGTAGTTGCATTCTATTCTATTGATTATTATTATTATTTATTCTATAGTTGCATACTATGGGTTAAATAAACAGCCATTCCACTGTGCAATGACCTATATTTTGTATGTTTTTGCAAGGCTTAAAATGACCTAACCTTCAAGATCAATATAAAAAGAAAACATGAAAGATCAATCTATCTTCTCTAAATACAACTACCGTAGTTTGGACTTCATCTCATAGTTTAGGGTCAAGCAGAGATGCCTAGTATTACGGAACGTCCGTAATTTTATGAAAAAACAGTATTTACTACGGAAATACTGAATAATTAGCGAAATTATAGATTTGCAGCGATCAATTTTACGGATTTTCATAGCGCCGCTGATGCCTATATTTATAGGTTCCTTTGAGGCTTTTTATTTTAACCGCAAAGCTAACGGTTCGTCTGAGGCTTTTTTGTAACCGCGAAGCTTGCGCGAAATGTTTTACGAGAGGTGATCACGTGACCAAGCGAGAGTTCTAAAATGGCTTCCAAACGAAAGCACGAAACCGAAGAGTCTGACAGTGAAATAGAATTACTCGATGCTCCAAAGGCCAAGAAAGCCTTAAACCCAAGAAAAATGATAAAAAAAGACCCCAGTCAATCCTATCCTATCCTATCCCATAACCCGAAGGTCGTAGGGGCACCACAGATGATCGTTTAACCAGCATACTCCATCTTTCCCTGTCCTCAGCAGCCCTCATGGCTTCGCTCAGTGTCAAACCAGTCCATTCTCGAATGTTGTGATCCCACCTCTTTTTCGGTCTCCCCATTCTTCTACCTCCTTGCACTGTGCCTTGCAGAATGGTCTTTGCAAGGCCTGATGATCTGGTGACGTGGCCATACCATCGGAGTTTCCGTTTCTTCACCACTGTGAGCAGGTCATCGTGTTGTCCAATGGCTTGTGTGATGGTCTGTCGGACTTCGTCGTTGGTGATGTGTTGGGTATAGGAAATGCCCAGAAGTCTTCTGTAGCACCTCATCTCCATGCTTTGTATTCTTCGTTGCAGATCTGCTGTGAGGGTCCATGCTTCGCAAGCTTATAGGAAGATGGAGATGACCAGAGAGCGCAGCAGTCTTACTTTGGAATGTAGACTGATGGTTCTGTCTTTCCAAATGGGCTTCAACCTTGTCAGGGCAGCAGTTGTTTGTGCGATCCTGGAGAGGACTTCCTGTCGAGACCCATTTTCTGACACAATGGCTCCTAAATATTTGAAGCTGTGCACTGTGTTGAGGGATTGGCCTTGTACTTTGATGTCCGTGTTGATGCCATTGGTGTTGTTGGTCATCATTTTGGTCTTCTCTGCACTTATTTCCATTCCATAAGCTCTGGAGGTGGTGTCAAGCCTCTGTACAAGCTGTTCAAGTTCTTGTTCCTCTCCAGCCAATCCATCAATATCATCCGCAAAACGAAGATTGGAGATTGCTCTGCCCCCTATGCTGACTGTGCCTTCGTGATCTGCAAGAGCATCTGACATGATGCGCTCTAGGAAGATGTTGAAGAGTGTTGGAGAGAGTAGGCATCCTTGACGCACACCGATTGTTGTTCGGAACCAGTTCCCGATGACGCTGTTATGGAGGACTGCACTGGTAGCCTTGTCATACAGGCTTTTGATGACTTCTATAATTTTAGGGCTGATGTTGTACACTTTCATGGTTGCCCATAGAGCTGCATGCCAGACTCGGTCAAATGCCTTCTTGAAGTCTATGAACACATGATATAGATGTTGTTGGTGCTGTAGGTATTTCTCACAGATTATTCTGAGGTTGAAAATCTGTTCAGTGGTACTTCGCCCTGCCATGAATCCTGCTTGTTCTTCAGCTATGATTTGTTCAGCTTGTGGTTTCAACCTGTTGAGTATTATTTTCAGGAGGACCTTGCTGGGATGGCTGATGAGGCTGATGGTGCGGTAATTTTCACATTCCTGAAGGTTACCTTTTTGGGGAAGAGTGATGACAAGCGACTGGGTCCATGGTGTAGGCCATTCCCCACTCTGCCAGATCTTGTTACAGATAATGGTGAGAGCATCAGTCATCGCTTCTCCTCCTGCTTGTAGCAGTTCCGCTGGTATGTTGTCCACTCCCGCTGACTTCCCTTTCTTCAGCGATTGCACTGCTGCCTCAACTTCTTCCCGGAGAATTGGGAGGATTTCTTCTTCTTCTCTGCTCTCGGGACATGCTAGAACTGATGGGTCTCCATTTGGTGTATGGTTGTAAAGGACAGAGCAGTACTCTGTCCATCTGTCCAAGACTTCTTGTTCTTCTGTAAGGCAAATGCCAGACTTGCTTTGGATAGTGGAGACTTTGGGCTGTTTAACACTTGTCAGCCGCTTCACAGTCTGGTAGGCCTTCTTGCTGTTGTTCTTGTTCAGATTGTTCTCTATTTCCTGGCATTGATCTTCTATCCAGTTCTCCTTTGCTGTGCGCATGCCTTTTCGGATGTCATTGTTGATTTTTCGGTAGACATCAGCTCCCTGTGAGGTGTTCTTTTTCTTTTTTAACTCTCTTCGTTTATCACACAGATCCAAAAGTTCAGGTGTGATCCACGGCTTCTTCTTTGGTCGGTGCTTGCCAAGGATCTCAGTGGCGGCATCTGTTACAGCTGAGTTGAAGGTATTGGTCATGGTGTTGACATCTACTTCGCCTGCCCCCAAAATAAGCAGTGGTGCAAATTTCCCTCCAATTGTGGCCTGAAATATTTTTGCCACCTCCGGGTCTTGCAGTTTGTCCAGGTCGAACTTCAGCCTAGTGCACTTTGCTGTATTTACTCTCTTCAAATGGAGCCGGAAAGACATCATCACGAGATCGTGGTCACTTCCAATGTCTGCTCCTGGAAAAGTGCGTGTCCTGCCAATGTTGATGCTTGATCTGAAGCGTTTCTTGACCATGATGTAGTCGATCTGGTTGTGATGTTCCCCGCCGGGACTGTGCCATGTCCATCGTCTGGATTTTTTGTGGAGACCAAGCGTGTTTGCCAGTACCAGATTGTTGTATCTGGCAAACTCCAATAGCCTCAGACCCCTGTCATTTGTCTCGTTGTTGCAGTGGGGTCCTCATGTGTCTCCCCAGTTGTGGTGCGCATCTTGGCCAACCTTGGCATTCCAGTCGCCTTGCACTATGACTATGTCCTTCTTCGGCACTTGGTCAAGGACCGCCTGTATATTTTCATAAAAATCCTCCACTTCGCTGTCTTCATAGTCTGATGTTGGGGCATAGGCCTGGATGATGGTAATGTTGAAAGGGGTTGCTCTCAGACGGATGGTAATGAGTCTACTGGAGACTGGGCATGTTGTCCTCCCACCTCTATTTTGGTCTCCCTTTTCTTCTACCTCATTGCACTGTGCCTTGCAGGATGGGCTTTGCAAGACCTGATGATCTGGTGACGTGGCCATACCATCAGAGTTTCCGTTTCTCCACCACTGTGAGCAGGTAATCATGTTGTCCAATGGCTTGTGTGATGGTCTGTCGGACTTCATCGTTGGTGGGTGTAGGAAATGTCCAGAAGTCTTCTGTAGCACCTCATCTCCATGCTTTGTATTCTTCGTTGCAGATCTGCTGTGAGGGTCCATGTTTTGCAAGCATTGAGGAAGATGGAGATGACAAGGGAGCGCAGCAGTCTTACCTTGGAATGTAGACTGATGGCCCTGTCTTTCCAAATGGGCTTCAACCTTGCCAGGGCAGCAGTTGTTTGTGCGATCCTGGAGAGGACTTCCTTTTGGGACCCATTGTCTGATACAATGGCTCCTAAATATTTGAAGCTATGCACTGTGTTGAGGGATTGGCCTTGTACTTTGATGTCCGTGTTGATTCCATTGGTGTTGTTAGTCATCATTTTGTTCTTCTTTGCACTTATTTCCATTCCATAGGCTCTGGAGTGGTGTCAAGCCTCTGTATCAGCTGTTCAAGTTCTTGTTCCTCTCCAGCCAATCCATAAATGTCATCCGCAAAACGGAGGTTGGAGATTGCTCTACCCCTGATGCTGACTGTGTCTTCATGATCTGCAAGGGCATCTGACATGATGCGCTCTAGGAAGATACTGAAGAGTGTTGGAGAGAGTAGGCATCCTTGACGCACACCGATTGTTGTTCTGAATCAGTTTCTGATGGCGCTGTTATGGAGGACTGCACTGATAGCCTTGTCATACAGGCTTTTGATGACTTCAATAACTTTAGGGCTGATGTACACTCTCATGGTTGCCCACAGAGCTGCATGCCAGACTCGGTCAAACACCTTTTTGAAGTCTAAGAACATGTGATATAGATGTTGGTGCTGTAGATATTTCCCACAGATTATTCTGAGGTTGAAAATCTGTTTAGTGGTACTTCGCCTTGCACTGAATCCTGCTTGTTCTTCAGCTATGATTTGTTCTTCAGCTATGATTTTGATTGCACTGTAGCATGACAATTTTGTATGTTTTTGTAAGGACTAAAATTATTTTGATCCTCTTGAGCAAGGGTGTCAAACAATTGCTCAGCAGGCCAAAACTCAAATCACATATAAAGTTGCAGGCAGAACAGGATGATTCAATAAGCTATCTGTCTATCCTATCCCATAAATCGAAGGTCGCTGGGGCATCACAGATGATCGTTTAACCAGAGTACTCCATCTTTTTCTGTCCTCAGCAATTCTCATGGCTTCGCTCAGTGTCAAGTCAGTCCATTTCCAGATGTCCTCCCACATCTTTTTCTGTCTCTCTTCTTCTGCCTCAATAATAACTGGACGTTGCTAGGTTACTTTAACGATGAACATCCACTCACTGCACAACTTTTATTTCCAATATTCTGATCAAAACAAAAACGCTCTGGGGTACCCTATCAGTCGGCAAGGCTGCTAATTAGGGAACTTTATATCGCATGGCCATTAAAAAAGATTTTTGTCTAAAATTATCTCTCCGGATGGATATAATTGTACACCAGTAAACTGTCAAGACCTCTGTGGCCTGATATAATTGTACGTGGGGCTGGATGTGGCCCGCAGGCCTTGAGTGTGTTCTAGAGGAATGCGCTAAAACGTCACATATAAATAGATCAAGCTCTGATATCTACCTGCAAGTTTGGACTTCAAGTCTCTCATAGTTTAGGGTGAAGGTCACTTCAGAGTACTCATATGAAATGACTTTGGCCAGTTCCAGTGACCCTGACCTTGAAGCGAGGTTGACCATAATTGCATGGTATGTGCATCTCATTGATGTCTATTATGTGTTGAATAACCATTAGTTCAATATCAATAACTTAATGAGGAAAGTTAAATTTTGTGAAAAATGTCTTCTTTTTTTAAATAACATTTGCTGACTCTTTGACCTTGACCTTGAAGTGAAGTCATTCAATCACTTTCCATTTTCAGGGTCTCATGGTTATTACACCATTCTACCAAGTTTGGTTGTGATACATAAAATAGGTTTTGAGTACTTTGCCACTTGCAAAGTTTTGCACTGAAGATGGATGGACGGGGATAAAAAATTGTTTAACATAATTTTTGTGTGTGTGACAATTTAGGTCATATCGCTCAGATTTGCAAAAATCTGGATTTTGTTGAAAGTAGGGAGAGGAGCAAATGGGTAGGGGTGAGTACATAGTCTCACATTGCTGCACACATATAGTCACATACCTGCCAAATGCTGCCTGAAGCACAATTAGAAAAACCAACTAAAGTATGAAACATTGAGTTTTTGATTCCAGCTCATATCTTGGGAAATTTGACCTAAACATGTTGCTTTCTTCTTTCCGCAATGTGAGAACGCAAGCTTGCATTCAGAAGTTATGTCCCTGTGAGAATGTTGTGTCTTGCGGCGTTTGGCATAGTCTGATCAGCAGCCTCTGTAGTTGTGTAACTGCGTATGCCCCCTGCCAACAAAAAACAAACATCTTACTTGGAGTAAAGTTTGAATTCCCTCTTCTTCTTTTGTTTATTTATTATTATTAATATTTACTTGTCTGTTTGACTCTTGGCAGTCGCCAACTATGGAGTGTGGGATGATTTTAGAATAGACACAACAAAAATGCTTCTTTGATGGCTTCCTCCATGTTGGTTTGACAACAATGCCACCTACGGTGTAAAATTTGCATAAACTGCATCTTAATTGGTTCATTTGTCCCTGGTTGATGCAAAATGGTCAGAGATAATGTATTCAGGTATTGATAACTAATATATTCAGGTAATGTATTCAGGTATTGATAACTAATATATTCAGGTATTGATAACAGATTTCACCCATTTGTTGTCCATTTAGATCTAGATACCTGCATGGCAGAGTGATTGCATTATTACCCCTTGGGGTCATGAGCAATCTTGCCACTGTAGATTGTTCAAACCTATAAAGGGAAAAGTGAAAGCCACAGTTGAAAACCTGTCTTTCCTTTATAGGCAAGACAGATTCACTGCGGCAACAGTACCCCCGTTGGAGTGCCGGGGGTTTTCAGTATAAATAGTATCCCCACTTTATGGAAATTTAGTGCTTTAAATTCCCACTGTCGCTGTCTTCCTCATTTACTCTTTCCCATTCCTGCTCTGTCCTTCACTCTGCTATACTATCTTCTTCTTCGCTAGATCAATGACCTACCTTTTTTCTTGAAAACTCTTCCTGGACAGGACTCCTTGTTTGTGTATGAGGTCTGTTGGATCAGCTTGGGAGTGTTGGACGCTTTCTGCCGGGTGGTCACTAGGGCTTCCTATGATTGTACTATTTAGCACTATAGGCATTTTCTATGTATGTATTTTGTTGATGATTTATAATGATGTTTGTATTCTATTTTGTTTTTGTAACCGGGGGTTCACGTAGTTGAGGTCAACCCTCAGCCGTCCCCCGCGTGGGATGTCTTTATTGTAAAGTGACTGGCCGGTGGAGGGCATTCAATTTTCCCACTGGGGTTGTTTCAGCAGATCTTTTATGCGGATCGGGGGTTGTCCGGTCCTGATTTGGCTCGGAAGAGTCCGCTGGACCTAAAGCAACAATAAATCAATCAATCAATTGCATTATTTTGAAATCAGTAGAAGCCGACCACACATAGGGTTCCAATCAAAACTGAATATAGATTTAGATGTTGTATTCTATACTGACTGTTGTGTGAATGTTATTGTCTGTTGTTGCTGTATACTGCAAACAGACTTTCCTTGCTGTTTGTTGGGACATAAAGCTTCTGATTCTGTCAAGCGTTTTGTACAGATCCTTTTTCTTTTTTGAACTCAGGGCATGGGATGTGATGACATGATACTTTGAGAAAACCTGCAATCTGTTTGTAACCAGCGGCCGAGATTGGCAGAGAGGCAAAAGTAAGCCTCGGCCAGTGTTAGCTATGCAGTATAGGATATGCTTTGATGCTACTCAGTAATCAGTCATTAAGGCTTTCAATATCTGATTTTAAGAACTGAAAGTAACGGAGCAGTAGAGGTGCGCTGTTATGATGATGATTGAACACATTTTGTCGTTTTCTTGCTATTGATGGTGTTACGTTGAAACGCGAATGGGAGTACGTCTAAAACGCGCACGATAGATCTACTCGTTTCGTTTTGCAAAGTATTCAATAATGGTGTTTATTTACCTTTGATTTGAGTTTGCATTGTTGTTAGGAGAGGCTTTGTATAACGTTGATAATTTGCGTTAGTCGATATTATTTGAGAATCTTCTGGATATGCGTGTTTACTCTTGATGGAAATTTCCCGATGCATGTCGAGGCGGGAGGTCGTTCCAGAAGGAGAAATAATAATGTATGACGTAAGTCAGTGATGACGATCTTTAGTTCGATTGGTGGCAGTACGTCATTTCTACCATGTACCCAATTGTTCCAGAAAAGAGAGAGGTTATTTAATCGTGTGCCGAGATTGCTGTAGGAGTAGTAAAGTTGTTGATAGTGATTTGGAAAGTTGCTGTGAAAGTTGTTGAGTTGAATTGAAAATTGTATGCAGTTGTTGATGTGTGCTGAATAAAAGTGGAAAACTTCATACGTCGACTTTGTGAATTGTATGCTGTTTGGACGGGCTGTGTGAATAAACGAATCTGAGTTACACAACTATCAGGAATTCAAGCATCGGGGCTGAATCAGATACTGATAGAAAACACCATCATCAAACTGAGTGTAACATTTTGGGGGTCAAGCCGCGATTCACGCCATAGCCAAGGGTTCAACTGCTACAACAAGCGAGTCAACGTTACGAGAGGCAGTCATCGAGGGTAGCCGCCAACGAGTTGCGTCGAGAGGGGCCAACATACTGGGACTACATCCGATAGATTCGGGTTGACTGCAAGGCCGTGTAGTCGCCGAAGAGTTGCTTCGTGAGCGAACAACAGAGCGGGACTACGTGGCTGCCGCAGGACTACGTCGAGGGACAGTCTCGGAGCTACATCGCCAGTGTTACAGCGAGCGTCGAGCGGACGTCGCGTCTACTTCAGCACAGGAGCGTGTACATCAACACCAGCGTGGTGCAGCGTCGCATACGACGAGGACAGCGGGGCCTGCGTCAACGAAGGCGACTAGTGACAAGCATCAGCGCTACTGCAGAAAGCGTGCTGTTCTAGAACAGTCTAGAAAGGTACAGCACAGTCAAGAACTTTCTAGAAAAGAACTTTCTTTAAAAGAACTTTCCAGAAGCATCAAGATGGCTGACTTCTGGCAGAAAGGGATTCAACTGAATCTAAAAGGGAAACAGCTGACGGAGTACGTCATGTCCCAGGAGAGAATACAAGAAAGAGAATTAGAAGAGCAGCGTCGCCGTGAAGAAAGAGAATTAGAATTGAAGCGTCTGGAAATTGAACAGCAGCGGCAAGAAAGAGAAGAGCAGCGTAAAGAAAGAGAAGATGAGCGCAGGCGTGAGGAAAGAGAAGCTGATCGGCAGTTCCAACTAGAGTTGGCGCGCATCCAGCAACAGCAGCATGCGCCACAAGTTATCAGTGACAACACGGCTCCAAAATTGCCAGCTTTCGTCGACGGGAAGGACCAGATTGACTGTTATCTGGCGAGATTCGAAAGGTTCGCTGAAAGCTCCAATTGGCAACCTCGAGACTGGGCGATTCGACTGAGTGCACTTCTGACGGGGCAAGCTCTCGAAGTTTACACCAGACTGTCGAACGATGACGCCAAAAACTACGACGTCTTGAAAGAGGCCCTGTTGCAGTGCTACAACTTTACAGAGAAGGGCTACCGTAAACGCTTCCGTGAATGCCGGCCTAAGTCAGACGAGACGCCAAAGCAGTTTGTGGAGCGCCTGTCGTCATATCTACACAAGTGGGTGGAGTTATCAGGCGAAATGAAGTCTTACGACAGTCTCCATGACCTGATTGTGAAAGAACAATTTCTCAATGCCTGTCACAAGGACCTAGCGACCCACTTAGAAGAACAAAAGCTGCAGACGCTTAAAGATGTGACTGAGGCTGCTGAAAGATATCTCATCGCTCATGAGAAAACGTTGGGGCCACCCAGCGCGACGAAACACTTTCAGAAGACGGCAAGCCATGGGAACCAGATCCAGGGGAGCCAGACGAGCCAGAGACACACTGACTCCACGCCACCTTCCAGGGAAGGACACTCGAGAGGATGTTTTATCTGCAACGCTACAGACCACAGAGCTGCCAACTGTCCTCAAAACAGAAATAGCGGACGGCAGAGCAATACGGACAACGCAGCGGCGGGCAACCGACAGAGACGTTTTTCCAAACAACGGCAAACCAGTAGATCTGACCATCAAGTGTGCGGCGGGAGCGTCATTCTTCCGAGTGAGACCGAGCGCACAGCTACCCCTGCGGACGTGCAAGAGTGCATGACCGATGGCCAACTTCTCCTTGCCAACGGAAAATCCATCCCCGTCGTCGCCAGCGCAGCTGTGACCGTCCAGAACATGCCTGTTTCCAAGGGACGCGTCGGAAATCATGAAGTGACTGTTTTAAGAGACTCTGGCTGCAGTGGGGTCATCGTCAGAGAAGACCTAATCGCTAAAGAACAGTTCACTGGCGATTCAAAATGGACACTTATGGCCGACAGCAAATGTTTGAAAGCGCCAGTTGCGAAGATTCATGTCAACACCCCTTTCTACATAGGCGAAGTCGAAGCGGTTTGCCTGAAGAAGCCGCTGTATGATTTGATGATCGGGAATATCGACGGCGCGAGACGACCCGACGACCCCGATCCAGAGTGGAGTCCTGCCTCAACTCAACACGTCGAAGTTGTGGAGGAGGATCCATTGCCGTTTCCCGATGGAGACCTTACAGAGCTGCTACGGGACAATGTGGCTACTCCGGCTCAGCCCTGCCGACCAGAGATCGTCGGTGCTGTTACTACCAGGGCCCAGGCCAAGAGAGACAAGACGTCTACGCCACTGAAGGTCGCCGACAACTCTAAAGCTGCCATCGTGGACAGAGATAAACTGATCCAGCTCCAGGAAGCTGATAGCACTCTAACCAAGTACAGGAACCGCCAAGATCACGTGACCAAAGGCAGTGGCACGGTCTATTTTGAGGTGAAGGCCAAGATCCTGTACAGAATCTTCCAGCACCCGAGGGTCAACGGAGGTAAACCACTACGTCAAGTACTGGTACCATTACCCCTAAGGCGCCAAGTGATGGAAGTAGCGCATGACTCAATTATGGGAGGTCACCTAGGTATCAAGAAGACGTCAGACAGAATCCAGGCGGTGTTCTACTGGCCAGGACTTCATGCGGACGTCAGCCGTTTCTGTCGATCATGTGACATTTGCCAGAAGACCATACCTCGAGGAAGGGTCCCTAAAGTGCCAATGCAGAGAATGCCTTTGATCGACCGACCTTTCAAGAGGGTGGCCTTAGACTTAATCGGCGAAATAAGACCTCCGAGTGAAGAAGGTCATCGGTGGGTACTGACTTTAGTGGACTATGCGACTCGGTACCCAGAAGCAGTGCCTCTGAAGAAGATTGACACTGAGACTGTTGCAGAGGCGCTGGTGGACATGTTCAGCAGACTCGGAGTGCCTGAAGAGATCCTGACAGACCTCGGGACGCAGTTCGTCTCTGACTGCATGAAGGAGGTCAACAGACTGCTGAGCATCCGGCATTTGACTACGACACCCTACCATCCGATGTGCAACGGGCTTGTCGAAAAGTTCAATGCTACGCTGAAGTCCACCCTGAAGAAACTGTGCAGCGAGCAGCCCAGACAATGGCATCGCTACATCAACGCCTTACTTTTCGCCTACAGAGAAGTACCGCAGGAGTCCACCGGCTTTTCTCCGTTCGAGCTGCTGTACGGAAGAACCATCAGAGGGCCGATGCACATCCTAAAAGAACTGTGGACGAAAGAAGTAGACACCCCAGAGGTGAAGAACAGCTACCAGTACGTGTTTGAGCTACGGGAGAAGCTGGAGCAGACTCTCGAGATAGCCAGAGAAAACCTGAAGAAGTCCCAGGACTGTGGAAAGCACTACTACGATCGTAGGGCTGTGAGCAGGAAGTTTAAACCTGGCAACAAAGTGCTGGTGCTGCTACCTACTGATCACAATAAGTTGCTGATGCAGTGGAAAGGCCCGTACGAAGTGGAGACCGTGGTGGGGATCAACGACTACAAGGTGAAGGTCGGCCAGCATTCCAAGATATACCACGCCAACCTCCTTAAGCTGTACGTGGAAAGGCCATCAGAGACTGTGCACGCAGCCACAGCAGCTGTGACCGACGACAGCTTTGACAGCGAAGAACTTTGGAACTGGGAGACTTCCACAGCAAAGAAGGCATCGATGATGTTAAGCTAGGACCAAGCTTGACGGAAGGTCAAAAGATGGAGCTCAAGGACCTTATGGGCGAGTTTCCCCATAGCTTCAGTGATGTCCCAGGCTCTACGACTTTGGTCGAACATGAAGTCCACACCCAGACCTGGAAGGAGCATCTGCAGACCATGAGGGAGCTGTTCCACCGTCCCGCAGAAGCCAACCTGACCGTGAGACCCAGCGAATGCATTCTGAAAGCTGACAACGTCGACTGCGCCGGACATCCGATGGAAGAAGGAGACAACGGAGGACGCACTGATTCCGGGGAAGCCCACGTGATCATCGTCTTTGACCCTGGGCCGATGACGACCGCAACTGACGAGGGCGTCGATTCCTTGCGAACGAAAGAACATTGACTGTGTGGACGAACTAAGGATATTGGTAATGACAGACTTGAAAATGAAAAACGTTGACTGGGTAAATGATCTGTGAACATTGACAGTATCCAGAAAGACTTGCGGATGAGAAACTTTGACTGTGTGAATGAACTGTGAACATTGACAATATCCAGGCAGATTTGAAGATGAAAACCATTGACTCTGTGTGAATGAACTGAGAACGTTGATAGTGTTCAGACAGACTGAAATAAGTTTTAATTCTGAATTTTGTTTTGTGCATTACGTTTCAACGTTGTTGAAAGAAATTGGGTAAATTTCTTCTTGAGTGGGGGGTTATGTTACGTTGAAACGCGAATGGGAGTACGTCTAAAACGCGCACGATAGATCTACTCGTTTCGTTTTGCAAAGTATTCAATAATGGTGTTTATTTACCTTTGATTTGAGTTTGCATTATTGTTAGGAGAGGCTTTGTATAACGTTGATAATTTGCGTTAGTCGATATTATTTGAGAATCTTCTGGATATGCGTGTTTACTCTTGATGGAAATTTCCCGATGCATGTCGAGGCGGGAGGTCGTTCCAGAAGGAGAAATAATAATGTATGACGTAAGTCAGTGATGACGATCTTTAGTTCGATTGGTGGCAGTACGTCATTTCTACCATGTACCCAATTGTTCCAGAAAAGAGAGAGGTTATTTAATCGTGTGCCGAGATTGCTGTAGGAGTAGTAAAGTTGTTGATAGTGATTTGGAAAGTTGCTGTGAAAGTTGTTGAGTTGAATTGAAAATTGTATGCAGTTGTTGATGTGTGCTGAATAAAAGTGGAAAACTTCATACGTCGACTTTGTGAATTGTATGCTGTTTGGACGGGCTGTGTGAATAAACGAATCTGAGTTACACAACTATCAGGAATTCAAGCATCGGGGCTGAATCAGATACTGATAGAAAACACCATCATCAAACTGAGTGTAACAGATGGTTTTAATTTAAGTGAGTGGGTAGAAACAAGAAGTGTTTTTGATGTGTTTGTGTGTGTGTTTATGTTTATGTGTGTGTTCACTAATTGTTTTTTCTAAACTGTTCAGACTTTGTGTATGGATTCTGCACTTTGTAGAAAATGAGAGACAGATCTGCAGCCACAGCATGAGTGAGCAGCATGATAATGAAGTTCAGCTATTGCTGTGTTTGAATCCTTCCCACATATGCCAGCCCATGAATTGGGGCACAATTTAGCTCCAGAGATGCATATTATTGATCATGCATGACTGTATGAAAGGTCACAAGTTTTGCTTTACAATACCAGTCAATACCTTATGCTTAGAATGCTACTGAGGACTATTAACTTATTGCAAAAAGGAAGTAAATGTGCTGTATATTGGAATGTAGTCATTGACCTCCACAAACCCTTTGAATATAATTATATACAGCCCTACAAATCAAAACTGCATGAATAAAAGATAAGTGGACTTTCAGAAATTTGTATTAACAGCACTTACATGGTTGGGCTTTTAAGGAAATTGAGTAAATTTCCAGATACGTAAATTTCCAGATGCATGCATTACTACTTAATGTCTTTGCAGATTTGCATAATTATCTAAAATGACTTGCGAAGCATGGAAATGCTGAATTTGCACTTCACACTTGACAGCAGGACCCACATTTATGATCACATATTACAGAAATACACAACTTATATAATTATAAAAGTTTCAGTTGCACATAAGTCTGTTTTCATTGATATTGGTTTGTTCTTTGCTGTTGTAAAACATATTGGATCTAGATAAGCATTGGTTAATTGTAATTTATCATCAACCTCTGCTACTCCCCAAGTTTTCACTGTATAATCTTTTAACTGCTAGTATTTACTTCACATTGCAAGAGTGACGTCTCAATAACAGTAAGACTAAGAAGAACAACATGGCAAGCATGTATTTCAAGATGCTCACACAGGTAGCTGGATTTTTTTTCCTTCAAAAGTTCTAATTTTTGCCTCAGCTTTATCCTAAAGAAGCAATATAAAAATGTGGAATGATTCACCACTTCTTAAACTATCTGCATGAATAACAAAAGGCTGACAAAAGATCATTTTTGAGAAAATACTAAAAGTAAAACCATGGTTTGAACAGAAATGTCAAATTTGGACTGGCTGATCACAGAACCGACACTGAATAATTGGTCATAAGTTAAAAGTACCTGTATACCCAAAATCATCCACCTGCTTTTTGAGAAAGCAAGTTTGATTAAAATCTGTTAAGTTGTTATTGGTGAGCAATACGCTAACATACCAACGGTCTGATTGACTGGCCATGGTCTCGTTCTGATTCCTATTTCAAAATATGTTCACATAAGCCTGATTATACAAAATTTCCCCCGTGTGGATGCTAGGGGTTTCTGTATAAATAGTGTCCCCACTTTCTGGAAATTTAGTGCTTTAAATTCCCACTGTAGATGTCTTTCTCCTTTGTTCTTTCTCATTCCTACTTTGTTTTATCAATCTACTATCTTTGCTAGACCGAACTTACCTTTTTTTGTGAAAAACTCTCCCAAAACTCCTCGTTTATATATGTAGTCTGTTGTGTCGGCTTGGGGATATTGAACGCTAAACTGGAGTTCGATAAATGAGTACAGCCTCAGCATCCCCTGCATGGAATGCCTTTATTGTAAAGTGACCGGCTGGTAGAGTGCCTTCATTGTTACCATTAGAGTTGTTTCAGCAGATCTTTTATATGGTTCAGGGGTGAGCCCTCTTTCAACCAAGTTGTTCTGATTTGACTCTTTGCAATCCACTGGACCCTATAAACAATGACTAACTATAAAAAATTGAAGTGGACATCCTTCAGTACGGGTCAGTGTGTGCGAGTTTGTGTTAGTTGATTTGATGATGTGTACTCATGTCCCCCTTTTTTGTGTACAGATTATTTGTAGCAGATACAAAGGTGATAAGAGTGTGGCCATCAAAGATGAGATAGAAGAGCTTCTGAAAGGTAATGAACAGTTGTTTGCAGTTCTGTAATGTTTGTTTGGATAACAGTTGAAAATGATTATTTTTTTTCTTTATTGGTCATTGCTGCAGTTTAGGCTACAATGCAGTCTGTAAGATTGAAATTGCTGAATTATTGAAAATTCAGAATGGTCTTTCCATGCTCGCACACATCTTCATTGTCCCCAAAATAACACTGCGATATTTGGCTATCCCATTCACTGAGTAAAAATTCTGGTTGCACTATTTTCAGGTGGCCCAATAAACAGTATTATTTTTGGATGCAGTGTTCTGTCAGTAAATAACTTTAATGTTTTGCTTAAACTCCATTCATGTGATCTAGAACAATTTATGAAGGATCTTAGAGAACATAAAAATGACTAATAATGTTGCAAGTTTAGTTTCTTTTTCTCTTTTTGTCCCCCGTAGGCTTGTGTCTTGTCCCACTGCTCAGATCACGTGATAATGTAACCCTGCCAGTTGTTGGAGAGCCCTGTTCGCCGGATGAAAAACACAGATTATCTGCTGCTTCAACCCCTAAACATTCACGCTTTTCCACTGCTGCTACTCCGGCACATTCTCTCAGCCCAAAAGAACCTTGCCTCACACTTAGTGCCTATGCTGGTCCTATGTCACCAAACAAGGTAAGTTTGATGTTGAAGGGTTGAACACTTGTATAGCATGTTTTCTCCAAACTAAGGTAGTATGCTCCAAAAAATATTAACAAAAGAGCAACATTAAAAAAAAAGGATTTTTTTTAAATATAAAAAATGCCAGTATCAGTGGCCAAAGGAAGGTTTTCAACTGCTTCTTTGAAGCAGAGCAGCACCTGGGGTCATGCTGAGTCAAGGGTATGCTTATGTTGGGGGATGGGTGGGGGGGGGGGGGGTTGAGAAGCTGAGAAAGGAGGATACTGTAACTGTAGGCTAGTACAAGCAGTAAAATCATAAGTTTTTATTTGTGTTGGTTCCCTGCAGGCCAGAGATTTCCAGCGACAGTGGATGAATCCCCGCTCCATGAAAAAGACTGCAGATGGTCAAGAAGCTGCCTCAGCCTGTAGAGGGGACACGGAGAAAGGCTACGAACGGATAGGCAGGTTTGTTGCTATCACTGAGGTGAACATTTATTCCTTTTGCTAACAATAATTGCTATTAAATAGATCCATGGTTTCTGGCAATGAGATCATTGCTAATGTTATTAATCAAACTTGGTACGAGTACCTTTCATGAGAGTGCCAATTTTGTTTATTCATATTTTTTCATGGTTAAAAAATCCTGGGTCTTTCTCATGCCTGGCCTATAAAATTTTTGCAATGGTTTATGATGAAACTGCAAATGTGCATTGTTCTACAAAACTGTATTACAGTCTACATCTAAAATTTTGCCTTTTATATTTAAAACATACAAACAAAAAATTTGTGCCAAGATTGATATACAATATGAAAGGTTCAACAGTAATAATGCGCATTAAACTATTGTCTCCCTTTGTATACCTTGCTCAAACTGATAACTATCACTGATATGATTTTAACTAAGATGTAGACAAGTTTGTGTGGGTTTAAAAAAATCTTTTATTTGTACTTTCATAAATTCTTCACTGGACAATTACACTGATGATGATAATTTTGTTCCCCTCCCTCCAGCTCTTATTTTCAATAATTGTGTCCATGAACTTGCTTTATATTTGTGCAAAACTATTCACTTACATCGTTCATTTGCAGCTGTGAACATTATTGCAATGTTGCTTATTGGTAGACTTTTATAGGTAGATTGGAGTTAAATCCCTCTTCCCCTTTCATTCCATTTTGTTATAAGGTTTATTAATTGTGATTTGATTGTTATTGTTGTTATTAATTAATGTCTAATATCACCCGAAAAGTGGAGATGAGGTGCTACCGAAGACTTCTGGGCATTTCCTAAACCCAGCACATCACCAACGATGATGTCCGGCAGACCATCACACAAGCCATTGGACTACACGATTACATGCTCACAGTGGTGAATAAACGGAAACTCCAATGGTATGGCCACGTCACCAGAGCATCAGGCCTTGCAAAGACCATCCTGTAAGGCACAGTGCAAGGAGGCAGAAGAAGAGGGAGACAGAAAAAGAGGTGGGAGGACAACATTCGAGAATGGACTGGCTTGACACTGAGCGAAGCCATGAGAGTTGTTTTGGGCAGAGAAAGATGGAGTACGCTAGTTAAACGATCACCTGTGGTGCACCAACGACTTTAGAGTTATAGGATATGATAGGATCACCCGAATGCGTGAATAGACAATAAATGAAATATTGAATTGAACTGATTCATTTATTAAATTATTTGTTGTCAGATAGTTGTATTTAATCACAGATGTGGTCAGTTTATGCTTTAGTTTTGGTGTTTTTTTCCATGCTTTATTTATAGTTTTATTTTACAGGAAGCTTGCAAGAGATTTGCAGGTGCCTTGGTCAGAGTATTGGCAGTTTATGGGTGCCTTTGCGGACTTCTCTACACCAGATGGTCTTGGAAAACTGGAAGAGCACCTCAAGAAGCAGAAGGTCATTACAGCAATCCTTGGAGCTTTACGTACAGATTCACTGTCTGATGAAAACCGTGATGGCAGTCTTAGCAGTGAAGATTTGGAGGAAGAGGAGTTAACACCTGAGGCTTTTTATAGCTGTGATGAGTCAGCTGATGAGAATGGTGGTAATACTTCGCAAAATAAAGGCCTTTATACAGACAGTGATGAAGATGTATTTGAAGACAGCTTTGACAGCTTCTATGATACGCAAAGCTATCTATTTGGTCAGAAGCTGAAGATTATGAATTCTGTATCCAACAACAATGACAACAAAGTTCCCAAGGAAATAGGGCCAACTTGTGAATCAGCAGAAAATACAAGTAAAGTCCAGAAGAAAAATGGTGCCGACGATATTGGTCCCTGGACATACAGAGATGATTGTTCTCCAACAGATCAACTAAGAATGTCAGAAACTTCCCATTCTAGTGACACCACTCATTCTTTCAGTGCGACAAGCCCAGAATCTGCAGAGGGACTGTGTGAAAAACAAACAGGAAATAGAGTGGGAATAAGTTCAAAGCCCTCAGAAGCCATGAATAAATCTTTCAACACGATGATGGTAGAACTTTCAGAAGATTTAGAACTGAAGCTTTTGATATTTAGTCCAGAGGGTAAGGTGGTACTTTCTAAGAAAGACAAAACTGTGCCTGACATTGGTCTTTGTCTCGGACAGAAAGTATTTCCCAAAGGGTTATGTACCACACGGAAAGGACAATGCCCTCTAGATGTTGTGATTAGGTCTCATGGGAGTGGCCGTGAAAAGAAGATGCTGGCAGATGTTTTGATTCATCCATCATGCAATGACTCTGACAGTGACGGTGATGAGGATGAAAACTTCAGTGTGAACTTGAAGCAGAAGGTTGTGACCGATGTGAAGGTGGTGACCAAAAGTGCAACTGTGATGAAGCATGTTTGGCGTCTGGTGCAGCCAGTACAAGTAACTGTCGGCATTCTGGAAGAGGATGGGCAGGATGTTGCTGAAAGTTTTGGTAGAGTTTGTGCTAGAGTGGTGCACAGGAAACGGTACAGCATGCAGCAGACTTCAACATTTATTTACGGGTAAGCATTTTAAGCTCTGTGCTTTTGGGTATGCATGTTTTCAGTCATTCAGTTTGATATTTGTAACCTATTACAGTATCCTGCAGACAACTCTTATGCTACTCCACATCATAGATAATATAAACAATACATTTTATGTATCCAAAGCAATTGGTATTGATGTATCTTTACAACAGTCTTTAAGTAACACTTTTGCTATTGATAAGATATTTCTGTGCAAATTAGTTTTGTATTTGACTTGCAGTGGTACACCTTGCAAAACTGACCTGGATGTGATGCGAGCAATGTGTGATGTCAACATAGACTCGACTGATTACCCAGCTGTGCACGCCTGGCTACAACTGGTTTCTGCAACACATCAGCAAAAAAACAGGTTATATTTTAAACTTATTATAATATTACATCACATGGGTTGCCTTAGAAAGGTGCTGAAAGTATTCGCCAAATGCCAAGTTAAAAGCTGTATGTCCAAAAAGTAGCTTCACCCAACAGGTGACCCTATTTTTCGTTCCATCTTTCTCATAGCTAATAACATTTTTTGTTGAGTATTACTGAATTGTGCTTGAGTTTTATATTCGGTCTTTCAGCATTATACCTGTATGTTTATGTGGTAGATCTAATAGCCATTTGCATTCTTGGGAAAGGAAATATTTGCACTTGTTTCAGTTGGCCTAGTCCTAACAGGCTGCGACATCAACAGCGCTTAGAAGAACTTCACAAGTCACTCAACGGTGGAAGCCCATTTCCAATCAGCCCTCTTGTGGATGGTGGTACTCTCACCAGCACACCAGCATCTCGCCGTGCAGCCTCTTCTATCAAGTGCAACCGTGATATGTCCCCAGAACGACCTGCCATGCTCACCACACCTCGTGTTTGGCTTTTTAAATCTCCGCCAGAGTAAACAAGTTATGTACAAAGACACATTTATGATCTGTTTTTATCCTGCTGTGGTTGCATGAATTATGCGATACTAGGTATTTTCAAATGACACCTCAAGTTCAACAGTACTTGTAAGTTTATGAAATAATAGGTCAATGGATTTCATAGTTTTGCTTGCAAGTTTTTGCTGCAAAAAGTTTGTTTTCAATTCTTTGTACTGTAGGGGGCTCTATCTATTACATATTAGCTTTGAACAAAGAAAATATCTAGTTATTTTATTATATAATTTTATGAGATTGGTAGTGCACTGTACTTAACTAAGTTGTTGGAATTTAGTTCTTTTTAATGCAGGATTGGTTTTGTAAAAAAAAATATAAATTTGTACATGTATATTTTTTTATTTTAATTTCTATGGTGGAATGGGTTGTCTAAAGTTGAACTGACAGTTAAGATTTTTTTTTTTAAATAAATTTTTAATTAATATAATTAAAACTGCTGCTGTTTTTTCCTTATGATCCATATTTACTCCTATCTGTGCATTGCAATTCTCCTTTTTCAAACTTAACCAGATGCCAAGCCATTCAAATATAATTCCAGATACATACATCATGGCTGAAAATACTTTCAAACCTACATTTTTTTTGGAGTTGTTCTGGCTCAGTTATATTTTAAAGAACAAAATGAAAATCTCTAATGACTAACCACTCTTTAAACAATCTGCAGCCTAAAGATTATTAAAATTGGTATAGCCAGGTTGAGATACAGCATAAAAGCGTGTTTAATAAATGATGGGCTGATATGACCTTTGACACGTTGGAAATTCACATGAATATTATAAAATGCTGAATTGTAAAGCATCTGCTTAGTAAAAAATAATCAACGTCACCAAGGAGTTGAGATAATGTACAAAATAAAATTAAATGTAAAAAAACACATTTTGAAAAAAGTATTTCCAAATAAGTCCGGAAATGCAATACGTAAAGTTTCAGACATAAACTTGCTCGCTCAGTTTAGTTTTATCATCAAGCGAAAACTGTGTTCACTGCCCAAGGCTTTGCATCCACAGTCAAAAGAATAGTATTGATTTCCACAAGTGTCTTATATTTTTATTGGCCAAATAGAGTGTGGCTAAAACTGATATTGCATGGCAATTGATTAATCACAGATGACGATGCTTCTAGCAAGCTGTGATATATGTAAGTCGTAAGAATACAGGACCTACTTTAACCCATGTTTTTTCTGCAAATGATTGAAAAACCAAATGGCCTGATTGTATTTTCTCCCCCCGCGGGGATCCCGGGAGTTTCAGTATAAACAGTATCCCCACTTTCTGGAAATTTAGTGCTTTCTCCTTTGTTCTTTCTCATTCCTACTCTGTTTTATCAACCTACTATACTACCTTCTTCTTTGCTAGACCAGTCACCTACCTTTTTTCTTAGAGACTCTTCCGGGACAAAACTCCTAATTTGTGTGTGAGGTATGTTGGGTCAGCTTGGGAACATTGGATGCTTTCTGCCAAATGGTCACTAGGGCTTCCTATGATATTATTATTTAGCAATGTAGGCATTTTATATGCACGTGTTTTGTTGATATTTTATAATGATGTTTGTATTCTATTTTGTGTTTGTAAACGGGGATTCGATAAATTAGAGTATAGCCTCAGCGTCCCTTGGGTAGGATGTCTTTATTGTAAACTGAGTGGCTGGTGGGGTGCCTTTAATGTTACCACTAGGGTTGTCTCGGCAGATGTTTTATGCAGATCAGGGGCGAGTCCTCTTTCAGTGAAGTTGTGATCTTGATTTTGTGGTCCTGATTCGGCTCTTTGCAGTCTGCTGGACCATGTAAGCAATGAATAACTAACTGTTGAGTTTAGAAGAACTAAGAAACTAAGAACTAAGTAAAAAAAAAAAAAAAAAAACTCAATAATAACTAATTGTTGTATTCTCTAAGATGTGCTAAAACTGCAAGGTTTTTGACTCACCTGCATAGTTAGTTAGTAATTGTTTATAGGGTCTAATGGACTGCAAAGAACCAAATCAGGACCAGCAATGTGGGTCTGTGTACTAACCCCCCTCCCTCCACCTACCCACTTCCCTTCCCTCCTTCCCCTCCCCCCCCTAAAAAAAATAATCCCCATTTTCGCGTAGAGGATAGGATAGGAGTCCTAAATAGTCCAAAAATGATATTTTAAAAAAAGTATGTACGTCCGCCTTCTGTCTGTGCAAAATTTGCAAGTAAATTAATATCTCTGAAGCATTTTCAACAATCTCAACCAAACATGGTAAGATGGTGTATATCCATCCACAAGTCCTGATGTCTACCGAAAAATCAACAATGACATCCGAAAAGGCATGCGCACAGCAAAGGAGAACTGGATAGAAGATCAATGCCAGGAAATAGAGAACAATCTGAACAAGAACAACAGCAAGAAGGCCTACCAGACTGTGAAGCGGCTGACAAGTGTTAAACAGCCCAAAGTCTCCACTATCCAAAGCAAGTCTGGCATTTGCCTTACAGAAGAACAAGAAGTCTTGGACAGATGGACAGAGTACTGCTCTGACCTTTACAACCATACACCAAATGGAGACCCATCAGTTCTAGCATGTCCCGAGAGCAGAGAAGAAGAAGAAATCCTCCCAATTCTCCGGGAAGAAGTTGAGGCAGCAGTGCAATCGCTGAAGAAAGGGAAGTCAGCGGGAGTGGACAACATACCAGCGGAACTGCTACAAGCAGGAGGAGAAGCGATGACTGATGCTCTCACCATTATCTGTAACAAGATCTGGCAGAGTGGGGAATGGCCTACACCATGGACCCAGTCGCTTGTCATCACTCTTCCCAAAAAAGGTAACCTTCAGGAGTGTGAAAATTACCGCACCATCAGCCTCATCAGCCATCCCAGCAAGGTCCTCCTGAAAATAATACTCAACAGGTTGAAACCACAAGCTGAACAAATCATAGCTGAAGAACAAGCAGGATTCATGGCAGGGCGAAGTACCACTGAACAGATTTTCAACCTCAGAATAATCTGTGAGAAATACCTACAGCATCACCAACATCTATATCATGTGTTCATAGACTTCAAGAAGGCATTTGACCGAGTCTGGCATGCAGCTCTATGGGCAACCATGAAAGTGTACAACATCAGCCCTAAAATTATAGAAGTCATCAAAAGCCTGTATGACAAGGCTACCAGTGCAGTCCTCCATAACAGCGTCATCGGGAACTGGTTCAGAACAACAATCGGTGTGCGTCAAGGATGCCTACTCTCTCCAACACTCTTCAACATCTTCCTAGAGCGCATCATGTCAGATGCTCTTGCAGATCACGAAGGCACAGTCAGCATAGGGGGCAGAGCAATCTCCAATCTTCGTTTTGCGGATGATATTGATGGATTGGCTGGAGAGGAACAAGAACTTGAACAGCTTGTACAGAGGCTTGACACCACCTCCAGAGCTTATGGAATGGAAATAAGTGCAGAGAAGACCAAAATGATGACCAACAACATCAGTGGCATCAACACGGACATCAAAGTACAAGGCCAATCCCTCAACACAGTGCACAGCTTCAAATATTTAGGAGCCATTGTGTCAGACAATGGGTCTCGACAGGAAGTCCTCTCCAGGATCGCACAAACAACTGCTGCCCTGACAAGGTTGAAGCCCATTTGGAAAGACAGAACCATCAGTCTACATTCCAAAGTAAGACTGCTGCGCTCTCTGGTCATCTCCATCTTCCTATATGCTTGCGAAGCATGGACCCTCACAGCAGATCTCCAACGAAGAATACAAAGCATGGAGATGAGGTGCTACAGAAGACTTCTGTGCATTTCCTATACCCAACACATCACCAACGTTGAAGTCCGACAGACCATCACACAAGCCATTGGACAACACGATGACCTGCTCACAGTGGTGAAGAAACGGAAACTCCGATGGTATGGCCACGTCACCAGATCATCAGGCCTTGCAAAGACCATTCTGCAAGGCACAGTGCAAGGAGGTAGAAGAAGGGGGAGACCGAAAAAGAGGTGGGAGGACAACATTCGAGAATGGACTGGTTTGACACTGAGCGAAGCCATGAGGGCTGCTGAGGACAGAGAAAGATGGAGTATGCTGGTTAAGCGATCATCTGTGGTGCCCCTACGACCTTCGGGTTATGGGACAGGATAGGATAGGATAGGAAGTCCTTATAAATGACCAGTGAATGAATAGCTTCACTTCAAGGTCAAGTTCCCAGGGTCAACTAATATGTTATTAAAAAAATGATAATTCTTTCACAAATTTCACTTTTTTTCCGAAGTTATTAATATATCTATCGATATAATCGATCATTACTAAATACAGCAAGTTTGGACTTCATATCTCTCATCGTTTAGGGTCAAGGTCACTTATAAGTACCTATACTAGCCCACTTTGGACAGCTCTAGAGACCTTGACAGTGAAGTGAGGTTGATCAAATTTGCATAGTATGTGTTTAATATCTAGCATGCATCAAAGAATCATAAGTTCAATATTAATAACTTAAGGGAGAAAAAAAGTAAACTTTTGTGAAAAATTGTCATTGTTTTACTAATATGTGTTGACCATGGGATCTTAACCTTAAAGTGAAGTTGCTCATTCACTGATCATTTATGACGACTCATGAGTATTCACCATCTTACCAATTTTGCATGTGATACAGATAGTTAAAATAGGTTCTGAGATAATCAGATATTAATCCAGATTGCACAGATGGACGGACAAACAGACAGACAGGCGGACACAAAAAAATTAATATCAATTGTGGACTATTTAAGACTCATATTTGCACAAATCTGGAGACACTTTTTTTTGGGGGGGGGGGGGGGGGGGGGGAAGGGATGGGTGGGGGGAGTTGGGGGGTGTGAGTACATAGACTTGCATGGCTTTGCATGTGAGCCATAAAATAGCTAGTCCAATGCAGGCCGCTTGCGGAGTAGAAAATCCCACTTAGAGTGCAGTTGTACACTTTAACAAGCTATCCGTTTTTATTTAAACAATATTTTATATTACTTTATGAAGAAAAGTTGTATATAAATGGCAAAATAAATAAGTAGTGTTATTTTTGTTATTATATGCGAGTTTATTGATGAGAAAATGCTGATAGACTGGGCTAAAATGCTCTCCGCTTGAGGTTACTAGGCATGGCACCATTTTGCTTGGCTTCCCGGATGCGGGTACCTATTTTTACACTGGAATTCCAAGCTCAAATTTGATTGCATTGCCTTGATATTTGGTGACTAATCAGAGCACATCTTGCTGAACACTTTGGTATATGTTTCTTTTGAATGCGATTGCTGGAAGTGATGAAAATGGAGGCAAGAAAATTTGCCTTTTTTCGTTTTACAATTAAGTTAGGTTGTTGTTTTAATTATTTTCATTTTGAAACATACACCCCTACAATCTGTAATGTTTTCTCTGTCAAATGGTGTTAATCTTGTTATAAAATATTGCGATTCAACTTTGGAATAACAATTTGAAGTAGGGTACCATTTCACGCACGCAACGATCTCTAGGCTTAGCCAGTCTCATTACTGTAGGCTGCCATTGTGCACTACGAACTTAGAATAGGCCTTATTTAATTTTAAATAGGTCAGTTTAACGTTATAGAAGTACATTTTTCTTTTTTCATGGTTATAATTTACTGTGAAGAAAATTTTAAATAATTTTAAGTTAGCAAATTTTAAATAATTAATAATGGCCGGGTTTTGGTCTATCAACATTAAACAATGCTGAGTTGGCCTAGTCTATTGTAAGCTGCCTCCCCTGTAGTGCGCTATTTATAGACGGTATCTTCATCTTTACTTATGCGCTGGGCTTGTGGAAAACTTACTGCAAGGTAGATCGGCTTGAAAGTATCTAGGTTAGAATAGGCCTACTGGAATCTCGGTACAATTTTTGTTTGTTTTGTTTGCAGTTTGCACTCATTTTAATTTTTTATGAGAATTCCTTCAATACATCTACTTAAATTCAATATGTTTTACTTGAAGCTAATAAATTATAAACTTTTGAGTGTATACTTTATTTTTTTATATTATTTTTTTGGCTGCTTTCTAGTTTCTTTTACAAATCTTTACCTCTTGATCATTGAGTTTTTTATTTTATTTATTTGTTCAGGTTCTAAGTTTGATTTATTTATTTTATTATTATTTTATTTTGTTGTTGTAAATTAGCCTACATTATAATATACTGAGTGTACTATTACTAGTCTTTTGTTGTTTATAATTTTTTCGGCCTTTTCTAAATTGGTCTGTTTATTAATTATTTAATATAATGATCTTCAATTGTGTGTACTTAGTTATTATGGGTTTTAATTTCAACTGTATTCTATTTCTAAACAAAGTTTATGCAGAGATGCTGAAAGTGAAATGATTTATTTCATTTTATTAGGGGTCTTTCGGAACGGGTGAAAGTGAAAGTGATTGTGTGTTCGTTTCGTCCAACGAGAGGCACGCCGGGAGATTCTTACGCCGCGTTACGAAACGAAACGAACGTGTTTCTGTGCGCTTTCGATTCCAGCACCTAGTTTCGTTGTGATTTTATTGAGCACACACAGGGCAGGCCCAGAGGCAGAGCACTATTATGCCTACGTAAGGCTTCTTCTAACAAATCATGATTTGACACGAATGTAACGATTAGGTTGAACTTTAAAGATGGATTAGTGCTCTAACATTGAAGATATTTTACATTCTAGCTTCGAGTTTCATTTTTGTCACATAAAACAGTTTTTGGACTGCTGATTGGTGATACAGAATAGATAGATTCTAGACAGCCATGACGGCTTTTCAGTAGCTCGTTTGAAAATACGTTTTAAGTCTGAGACCGAGTTTAGATCCCCATTATTCCTTCTAAAATGGTTGAGTAATGTACCATATACAAATTCAAATCATTTTTGGACATTTTACAAACGATTTAATAACCAAAATGTACTCACTAACATTAGTTCGTGGAAATCAGGTTTTCCACGAAGTTTTATTACTTGTGGTAGGCAGACTTCGTGACCTTTCACCACGGGAAGTTAAAGCGTCACATAAATTGCTGACGTCACAACAATAAGTAGTCCCGATTCACATTCACTTTCACTTTCACCCGCTTTCGAAAGATCCCTAATTACTTATTTATTTCATTTTTTAAAATTAAACTAAAATTATATTAAATTATATTTATTTGTTATCTTTAGAAATTATGATTTTTTATAATTATTGTATCATGTAATTTGAACAAAATGCTAAAGATATAAGCAAATTATGACAATATAAAATATTTTCCTTCAAAGAGTGTTAAATTCTGAACAATTTAATTTAATGTTTAAAATCCCCCATAAAGTATGAGAGCTATATTTAAATAAAGTTTCGACCAAAAGGAACAAAGGACCTGATTGTTATGCAAATTTATGCATCATAAAATACATTTATATCACATAAACCACTTGTGATAATGCTGTCTTGTTATTTGTTTTCTTTCCATTGGCATTTTAAAGCTTTTACATCGTAATCGGCATGATGTTTTACATAAAAGTGCATCACATTTATTATTATAATATGATTTGTATCAATTTTATGTTAAAAAGTATGGATTTTTTTCTCACTGAATGGTGCCATTTGCTGGGAGCATAATTCCTATGATTCTGATGTTCTTAAAATTCTACAAAAAAGCCTTATTTTCCGAACTTCAAAAGCTCATAACTGTTTTCTTTTCTGGCCGATTTTCAAAATTCAAACTGTTTTGTGACCGTGAAACTCTAAACTATTTAGAAAAAAGCAAACCTGCTCCTCAAAATTTCAAACAAAAAAGCATGTGGACTAGCTACATAAAGATATCTGGGCCTTTGATAATGTCACAGAGCTCTACCAGCCTTTGTCTGGAATGCTGTCATTGAGTATCACCTCAGACTACAGGCACAGAATTGTTTGTACTGGACAACCCAGAGCAGTTCCTTTGGGGCTTGATGGTCACACTTCACTGTAGTTGCGTTTAGTGTGTGAGCGCTTGTGCCTGTATTTTAGTGAGACAAGCCACCCACTGCTTACAGTTCTTCCACAAATTTAATATTGAAAGAAGAAAAAAGTATGTATATATAAGCAGATAGTCATTTCTAAAGTGATTTAGACCTCTAAAGTGGGTTAAGACTTTGATCTAGACCTCAGTTTCACATTAAGTTGAAGTGCCATGCAGATTGTGCCTGGTAAGTTTTATAGAAACTTATGTAAATTCTGGTAAAGCTCAATCAGTAAGCATCAATATGCTTGATATTTAGCTGACTAATAATTATCTGATTCATACCTGGCTTGATTGCATTATGCCATTAACATTATGACTTTTGTAACTGTACCAATGATTATAAACATAATAAAGCCAATAAACTGAAGTTATTTGTTGCTGACGGTGATTGTGTTTCTGTTTGCTTACGACTCTGTCTGTCTGTCTGTCTCTCTCTGTCTCTCTATCTCCCTCTTTATATCTCTCACACACAAACACACACTATCCCAGTTTCTTTTAAAATGTTTGTGTGTATTTTGTCCAGAAGTATGCTCATGTTGATTCCAGTGCTCTTACAGCCTCTGCACCACATTGATTGATGCACAGCAACTCTCACTGTGAACATGAAATGTTTTACACTTGTCTAATAATCAATAATAATAATTATAATGCAGTTTATTTCAGTTAAGTTGGGGCTTGTGTAAGCCTCGCGGCTTTTTGGTGTCCCAGTCAATTTCAACAACCATAAATATTTTATGAGTTGCTTCGCAGTCGCTTGAGAAGTTTAAATTCAAGTGACCACAGTAGGTCATTCATCATATAATAATAATATATTAAATTTTGTATCCTGAAAAAAGTTTACCTGTTCAAGGTTTTTATATTCATTAATATAAGCATTTAATATTATAAATAATGTTGATAATGTTAATACTAACAAAAAAATTTTTTTTTAAATTCAAACACATCAAGAAACGCTACTAACAAAATTTTTGTTAAACACTGCCTAACATACGTAAAAACTGTTTTAGTAATACATTTGCTCCCTTTTGAAACAAACTACCGGCACATGTTAAAAATGTTAAATAATATTAACCCTTTAACACGCGGAGCAACCGATATTTCTGCTATGTGCACGCTCGCGGAGCGACCGGCAACGGCATCTTCTCATTCCTCTGGATGCTGTCACGCGCTCTTTCTTCAATCGAACTCAACGCGCGGCGATCTGAAAAAAATCGCTATTACAGAAGAGAAATCAATTTTTATTTTTGAAATTTAGATTGACTGCATCCTATTGCCAATACCATTAGTGAAGGAAGGGAGGAATCAGGGAGAAAACTCCGGTGTCCTTCAAAGTCTGGTGTAACCAAAGTTCGTCACACGCGGGGTTCCAACCCGCGAACTTCAGCATAGGAAACCACCACCTTATCAACTGCGCTACCGGGACACTCCAATTGGGGAATCCTTATTACAGGGACAGCCCAGTTTTTCTCCAAGTCACGTGTCCTCGGAGCTCCATGCTCCATCAAGATTTTTCAAGATCGATTATTTCCCCCAGGTCCACGTTGTATCAGAATGTTAACTTTGCATGAGCGCAGTTGGCTCAGTGGTGTAGGCAGTGTACTCTGTCGTGCGATAACATTGCAGCCTGCACAGGCAGTGGTTCTAAGCCCGTTGACGACCTAGAGTTAAAACATAAAATAACTGCGCCCCTTCTTTTTCGGGTAAAAGTACAGAGGTCTAGTCTGTGCACCCACGCATTCCATCGCATGGATTTTAAAGATCCTAGATGGGGGAGTACCGGCTACACAAATACACCCAGCACGCACTAGGTCCCTTCTCCCCATCCCAGGTCCCACAGGATCGTGTTCAATCGTCTGGACGTCAGACTATACACCAACAGGTTGCAAGTGGGCGGCATGTGTTAGATCCTGTGTCGGCCAGGGCCCGTATGCATGTCGCGCCATTATATGTGCTAAAGGGTCAGTTTGGCTAACTAGAACATTATTTGGCTGTTAGCGGTATGCATGACCTACATTAGCTGCCTAATCGTAAATTTAATTTAATTCTGCGGTACCCCTCCATTAGCGAGCCTAACTGGCCAACTACCGTGCGGTTTCAAGATGGCGGTGAATGTTTGGCTTGCTAACCAAAGACGTAATATTTTGCGCCGAAACAGAATTTTCCGCGGTTGCAATAATCCTTTAGATCGCTACGATGACGTAGAACTATACGATAAATTCAGGTTTAGACGTGAAGATATTCTGTCTTTGACGGATGAAATTAGGGATGCAATTGAAGTATCGAATCGACAAGGAACTTTACCGCCAGTGT
This sequence comes from Oncomelania hupensis, assembly GCA_036898135.1. Taxonomy (NCBI): domain Eukaryota; kingdom Metazoa; phylum Mollusca; class Gastropoda; order Littorinimorpha; family Pomatiopsidae; genus Oncomelania; species Oncomelania hupensis. The sequence continues at coordinate 71,126,755 of CM072518.1, read as the reverse complement.
TGCAAGTTTGTCTTGCTTTAAGATTTTTCGCCACTGGCACGCTTCAAGACGTTTGTGCCGAATTAATTGGCGTTCATCAGGCTTTGGAGTGGCTTGCCGTCGACAATTCCTTATGCATTCTGTACTCTTCGTACAGAACGCTACATTCCTCTGCTGAGAAATTTATTTTTCGAGCACGTTTTTTTTTTTGTTTTTGCCTCCATCTTTGCTGCAATCTTTAACTACAACTACGCATTGCGCATGCTCATAATCGTAAAAGCGGAAAGGATTCCCTCCAATCTAAAAATAAGTTGTTGTTAGCTAACGGCGCGCTTTTTTTGCAACGTGCATACCAATTAGATTTCGCTCAAACTGGTCAGTTTAATAACCGATGGGTTAGTACTAATGACCATTACTTTTAAATGCCCAACGTGCATACGGGCCCAGCTCCTCCAGCTGGATGAGCGATATATAAAAAGGATTAAATAAATTAATATGTGGTCTACATACCAATATATTACATGTATTCCACTTCAGGGTTAGGGTTAGCACATAACAAGCCAAGCAAACCCAAGACCGAACATACTAGAGTGGCGTACATATTAGCAATAGATGACTTTATTAGACTCTAGTTACTGTACCACAAACATAGATTTGAGGGGACAAAAAACCTGGGACAACAAAAGAACTTAGGGAATATATAGACCTAGAGGAAAATAGATCTGGGGAAACATAAACATGCCCCCTTCATTACTTAGAACAATAGGAAGATAAAGTCCAACTAATGTATGTAACTTGAGAAAATACAAAATGTTGCCCATACTTCTTAGATCTAATGGACTGTGATTACGGAAATCACAGTAGTATTACCCCCAGAAGCAGCAATTCGATAAGTAAAAAATACTCTTGAGAATGTTCGTTACAATCAATAATGATAATGTTTGGACACTGCTGATTTTACGAAAGTCGTGCATCATTGCCAAGAAATCATATTAAAATTTGAATCTAACTTCCAGATCTAATGTAGTACAATACACACACTGCTTCTGTATTCCACTGGGTGTGTTTGGATGTACAACCTCTCTCGCTCCACACACACACACACCTATACATACACACACACACCCACACACACACATCTAATAAGAAAGTCGTGCTGCCTAGATTTTTATTCTAGATCTATTTGATAAACAATGCTATACTGAATGTACCGCGTATTTCGCTCAACACAGCAAGTTTCTTTTTTTTAAATGAAATGTCACATAATTTTCTTTACATAGTTTTGTACCTACTGGCCTATAGAATTTCCGGAGCTTTCAAAAGAAAAAGTGAAATTTATTGAATCTAATAAAACCAATCTGGTTCGCCAGTCATCTCGGGGTCGACGTTATACGTCTACTGATTGTGCCGCAAGTAAAAATAGCTCCTTTTGTCGGACAAGGGTTTTAAGACCCCATAAAATCGAACTTTCATTGTGTGGTAAATGTTGACGTTTATGACCAAGGATAAAATTGGTGCGTAAACTTACGTGACTGACTCACAAAGAGGGAGGCCCGTATCCAAGCACAGAATCGTTGATGTGCGCCATTTTGGGGCAATTCACTCTAAAAATAAAGTTGCGCCCCTTGTTTCTATGAACGCAAGTTTTTCTTTTTAGCGCGAACTTTTCGAATATATGTTAAAAATACAGTGTGAATTGCCACCACCACCACCGCCACCCTCCCCCCCCCCCCACCCCCACCACCACCATCATCATCATCATCTACTTCTTCGTGATGAAGAAGGCACGGTGCAAGGAGGCAGAAGAAGAGAGAGGCAGAGATAAAGGTGTGAGAACAACATTCGAGAATGGACTGTCTTGACATGACACTGATCGAAGCCATGAGGGTTGCTGAGGACAGAGAAAGATGGATTACGCTTGTTGAACGATCATCTGTGGTGCCCCCAACGACTTTCGAGTTATGGGATAGGATAGGATGATGATGATGATGATGATGATGATGATAATGATGATGGTTGTATTTCCAAATAATATCTTACTGATTATATCTGAAAATACTTTAAAATAGACGGGAATCATGACGAGCTAAGTGTCGGTCTGTCAGTCCATCGGTCGGTCGATCCATCACTCGCCATATTTAAAGAACCACTAAACGAATTTTAACAAAACTTCATAGGAACATTCCTGACCAGCCTACCGCCAATCATATATTATTTGCTCTATCGCAAATGTCGCTGGAGTCGAATTGTTGCTAAACTCGTTTTGCATGACATATCTAAAAAATGGTTTAACTTTTTTTTGGGGAGTGGAGGGGGGGGGGGGGGGGGGAGGGGGGGGGAATCGTATTCAAATACTTCAAATTATGGCCAATCATTCAGTAGCAGTCCTGTTGTCGGTCCGTCGCTCTTGGTTTCATTCATATGTTTAACCTTATTTAAAGAATAATTGAACCGATTATGATTAATTTGACTGCACATAGGCTTACTTTAGCTACTGGTAAAGCATGATATATCATTCATATTTGCACTTTTTCAAGGTCGATGTGTTTCATTATTTCCTAAACTCATTTTGCGCTGAATCTAAAAAGTGGCTGAACCCATTTTGATCATGTTATTTTTCTTGTGGATGATTCAGACAGTGGTCCATCATTCCATGTTTTCATTGTGCTTCTATAGGATCAAGAAAGCAGGGTCCCAATACCGCCCCCAAATGAATACGTTTGAAATAGCGTATTCTTCGGATGTGTATGCGAGTGTCTGGAAATACGTTTGAAAGCATTGCCATTTTTTTTCTTTTTCTTTACTGTTCAATGTTGATGACAATGCTAGCACAATTTATGTTCATAGTTCTTTCTATGCTCGTGGAAAGAGAGAGAGAGACAGACAGACAGACAGACAGACAGACAGAGAGAGACAGACTGGCACGCGAAACATAGTTTTAAAGTTTTTAAGCCTGCTCTACATTCGTTTCGACATCCATTTTATTGATGAAGAAAACGTAAGTAATCAGTTCGATTGTACAAGTCAAATACACAAAATAATACAGTCTACGGCTATTACGTTTTACCACTGTTCAGTCGACAATCGCGCATAACATAACTAACAATAATGAGATACGAGGTTTTCGTCTGACAGCGACGAATTGTTTGTCTACACATTAATTTTTAATATTAACGAAGAAAAATGTAGGTAGCCTACCTGAACATAGTGATGTGAATTTGGGTGTGTGGAGTAAACTGAACTTGCCTAGACGCGCATAACCTAAACAATGATAAATGATAAACGCATGGGGGTAATTGTTATAACATGGTCGAAAAAACAACACTTTAGGGCAAACTGTTGTTGATCTCTAGGCCATGGATGATACAGAAGTTTCACACAAACGTGGTCCTCGTTCCAGACGACATAAGTTCAGTTTATAATGTGCGATATATATATAAACCTACATTCAATGAACACTTTTTCCGAATCCTTCCCTGCAGAATTCTCTTCGCTACCCTTTGGTAAGTTGTTACTTACGTCTGCAGCAGACTCCAAACAACATCCCTTACCCCCACCCTCATGCCGCTCCTTCCCCAACACCCCTATACCCACTGTTCACCTCCCCTCTTTCCCCTTCCCTCAATTCGTGTTGCACATAATGTGCGAGCCTTCTCCTCTTGTTCCTCTTAATCTTCTTCTTCTTCTCCTCCTCAACTTCTTTTTCTTGATTTTTTTTTTTTTTTTTTTGGTGATAGTCTCTGTACTGGGCAAATATTTATTTTATTATATATTTATTTATTATACATAGATATATACATGTAGATATTTTAAATCCGCAATGCTTGGCTAAGGGATTCCTCGGAGTGAGAGGTGAGTTGGTCTAGGGGTGTGTGGGGGACATACTGTGGCTCTAAACAGGGAAATGATTGGACCTTCACCTTTCTAACTTCCGTTAAGAGCGTGATTTATGTAAATGATATGTGTAAAATGTCACGATTTTGATGTTCGTGATCCTTTTTCGGGGTGTGGAGTTGGAGATAATAAAAAGATGGTGAAATAAAACAGAGCAAAATGAAACAAAATAAATGCATCAACTGGGCAAAACCAACAAATCTATAAAAACCATCACACGTTCTACAAAGTAATGAAACATTGCTAAATAACGACAGTCTAATTTAAACACACCAAGCAATAACATGTTATATAGTATAACGCACAAAATAAACACATAAACACATTCAGTTCAGAATTTGTGTTTCTTCTCCAAAATCAGCATCTAAATTCTACGGGTTTGTTTGCTGGTTTTTTTAATACATACAAAACAAGAACATTTAGTGTTTGTCCATAATCAGTCCACACCTTTGCTCTAAGGATACGAATGTACAAAATGAATTTACTACTGGAACATAACACACTATGTACACATTAATATCATACACTTTCACACAGTGCAACCCGAAAGATTAAAAGTCTACGGATACCCCAGATTTGAAACATAACAATATCACCGTCCGCATGAAACGCTACATAGCTATCGACCGCACAAAATAATAATGAATACACGTCATTCATTAACAACTTTTCATCGCTGTACAATTTACTCACTCATAAACACGTACACCTTCCTCCCTTCTTTCAAGCAATGTATTCTAGAGTTCGTTGCTGCTTCTGTTTCCTTGCTAAAGAACGCGTACAGCTGGGCCTATGTAAAACTACATTATCAATGACGCTTGATAGTAAAACTCTCCCAACTTCCATCATTTCTGGATGTGCACATCATAAAATGGCCGAAGACACAAAACAGTCTTATCATGAGCTCTGGGATGCTAATCATCATAACACAAGCCAAGTTTGTCCACCACCATACTACCGTGGATTGTAATCCAACGCTCTCTTTTGGCCGAATTAATTCAATTCATTTCGTTGTTATTGTTGTTGTTGAACTGGGGGAAAAAAAAAGAATTCAATTGAATTAATCCGGCCAAAAGAGAGCGGATCTCTCTGCGTTGGGTAGAGTAGCGTCCCCTTCTTCAAAACAGAAGCTCCAATTAGTCTTCATAATTATATGCTTGCATGCAAAATGGTATCAGAAGATTTGTATACACTCAACCCCGATGTATCAGCGCACTGAGCATGTCTTCTTTGTATGGAGTTGTACGCTATGCAATGTAGACATTGGATGAGGGTTGGGATAAGCAATATAGTCAGACGTCTTGATTAGAAATATTTGCTCAGGTCCGTTCAGGTTCATTCAGGTTTGGGTAGAGTAGAGCTGTGTGATGACAACCCATGGTGCAGCAGGGGTGTCCACGCTTTCTTTCACTCTCGATGAGTCTACTAGGCCAGTCCCGAGCGTTACAAAAGTCAGTTGAATGGGAAATTGAATTAGCCTACTCATCCTTTGGTCTTGGCTAGTTAGGCCTATGTAGGCTAATCGTGTGTTATCTCGTTGTGATGATACCGTCACACAAAGCTACGTTGGTGTGGACAATAATACTAAATGACAATAGCTTATTATTACGTCCCTGAAACTTATTGGTATAATAGTTTACGATGACGGTTTTTTCAGAGAGAGGCAGTTTACGTGCCCACAATAGTAAGCCCGCCCGGACTGACAGTAGTGACTGGGTTGGTAACTCCGACACTGCTGGCTGTAGCGGCTGTAGGGGGTCTTTGCGTATTGGTGGGAGCTGCGTGACGACATCGGCACGTGACAGGAAGTGCGATCCTTTCACGCGAGATTTTGACGCTGGGGTTGAGGCTGGTCTCGCAGTAGGCAAAGACGGTCAGGGCCGTGAAATAGGGTTCGCAGGCGGAACCCGGGGACTGGCTGAACCCTGTGGTGGCCAAGCACTGGTTGCAACTGTAACAGAAAGTTATAAGCAGTGATGAAGATCACGTACAATCGTACGTGTGTCACTTACTGAGTTGGAAAATCACGTAACGAAAATGTAATGAAAGGGTATAAACACGCACAAATTCAGTGCCAAAGGGGTATAAAAACGTAAAGCTAAGTTGCTGGGAGGTATCATCAGGTACAACTATTTCGGTCGTGCGTACAGCTTTCGCTCGATTTGGATCGTGTGCCTGTGCGTCCTGCGCGACCGCCTACCACCCTCTCCCCCCTCCTATTCATTCTGTCGCTTCCGATAAACAGCCAATCATATGCACGATAATATTTACTATTTTTTTTCTCGACGCTTTTGATTGGCTATATAAGACTGACAACAACCCAACATTAAACATGGCCGACAAGCAGCGATCTGAGGGGCAGCCGAAGAAAAGGAAAAATAAAGCAGACAAAACTAATTGCTCAAAAAAATTAAAACAAGATGAAGGAAAAGAAAAACAAACATTTTTGTCAGCCTTTGGCTTTGAGTGCTCGGTAAGAGAAAAAAAAAGATAAGCCGCAACCGGGCCCGGCTGAAGAAACTCAAACTGATGAAAAGACTTTCCACGCAAAGTGTTTATTACGTATGTTGGTGTACCCCCTAAAAAACTGAAAGGGGGTATAAACCCCCCCTTATGTTTGCAATGAGGGTATGAAAACCCCCACATGTTTTGGTTGAGAGTATAAATACCCCTAGCTTAAAAACTTTCTCCATCACTGTATAAGCATTATATAATTACGTTAGATTGACTGCATCCAATATCATTATTGAAAGGAGAGAGGAAGGATCCTGGAGTACCCCGAGAAATGTCAAACCCTCTGAGGCCTGGAAAGCCTCGTATATACCAAAGTCATATAAGTTCGCCACTCCCCAACCCCCCTTCTCTCACCCACACACACCCTCCCTACACCACCACTCTCACCCTTGGGGGGGAGGGGGGGTTGGAATCCGAAACCGTCCGCCTATGAAACCACCGCCCTAACCAATGGCGCTGCAAGGCCACCCCTTTTAAAACTAGAAGATGAACCGCATTGGAAAGAGCGATACTGACTTGCAAGTAGCGTAGTAGACGGGCTCCTGGCCTCTGTCCTCGGGAAGGATCCAGCAGCTTCCGCCATATCGCTGAAACACCGTGGCTCTGGTCAGGCTCATCGGGCACGTTAGGTCTGTACCCCTGCAACACAAGTTGAGATGGGAGAGCTTGAATACGTTTCTTACATTTCAACACCATTGTTGTTAAATACTGCGACATCGTTATCATTATCGTAGGCATCTCTCTCGTCGTTGTCGTCGTTATCATCAACATCATCATCATCATTGTCGTCGCCAAATAGCTGTGTTTTAGCCCCCTCATCCTCTTCTTCTTTCACTCCTCCTCCTCATCATCATCGTCGTCTTTCTTTCTTTCTTTCTTTCTTTCTTTCTTTCTTTCTTTCTTTCTTTCTTTCTTTCTTTCTTTCTTTCTATCTTTTCTTCTTCTTCTTCTTCTTCTTCTTCTTCTTCTTCTTCTTCTTCTTCTTCTTCTTCGTCTCGAATGACCTTTGGTTGTCTCGAATGACCTTTGGTTTTAGCAGACGTTAATAAAATATACTACTACTACTTCTTCTGCTTTTCCCTCTTCATTGTCGTCCACTTATTCATTATCTTCTTCTTCTTCTTCTTCTTCTTCTTCTTCTTCTTCTTCTTCTTCTTCTTCTTCTTCTTCTTCTTTTCCCTCTTCATTGTCGTCCACTTACTCATTATTTCCGGCAGTAACTGGGGCACCGTTGATTTGTCCGAAGATCTGCAGCGCCTGTTGCAAAAGAGGGTTGTTTGTGAGCTCTTGGCCGATGGTAGCAATAGTTCTGTCGACAAATATATTACATGGAATTAAACACAGAGGACAGCTGGCATTCCAAATTTACGACAATGAAATGGTACATAAGCCTAAAGCTTGCTAATCTGGACATAATTTGTCTTGTTATTGTAACAACCCCTACGTTACATAAGCCTAAAGCATGCTAATTTGGACATAATTTCTCCTGTTATTGTAACAAAGGGGTACGTTACATAAGCCTAAAGCTAATCTGGACATAATTTTTCCTGTTATTGTAACAAAGGGGTACGTTAAATAAGCCTAAAGCATGCTAATCTCGACATATTTGTTTCATGTTATTCTAACAAACGGGTACGTAACATAAGCCTAAAGCATGCTAATCTGGACATAATTTGTCCTGTTATTTAGCAAATGGGTACTTAGCTAAGCCTAAAGAATGCTACTCTGGACATAATTTGTCTTCTTATTGTAACAAATGGGTACGTTACATAAGCCTAAAACATGGTAATCTGAACATAATTTGTCTTCTTATTGTAACGTATAACAAACGGGTGCGTAAACTCAACAACAATACTAATATGGACAAAAATAATTTTAGTTTTTACTATGGGGGTACCTCGAAAAACTGAACTGTTTGTTGTCACATTAAAAGTTCATATAAAGGACAATCGTTGCTCAAATCGACCACTGAGCTATGGATTATAGGCGTCTCTTCCTTGCTATGTAAACAAACATGTGGTGCATACTACAGACACTTTCGCTGCGTGAATATTGTAATGGATGAATGATAACGTATACAGCGTATACAAGAAAACTGCCACATCACCAGAAGGCGAATCAACATTGATGCTATTAATAGTACATAACAAAAGAATGTATCGACTTGTATCAAACCCGAACTTTTAAAAAGTTTTTTTTTTTAAATTTGACTTATTATTATTTATTTACCAGTGGGAGCAACATTCAGGGTGAATTTGAAAAAGGGTCTTAGACGCTAAGTGTGTGAACTTTGGCCACTGCATAATTGAGGAAGATATAGTTTATATTTCATCTTCTTGTGATATTCGCACAGCTGAATACAGAACACATTGTTGGTTAGCTGCTTTCACAGAATAAGAATAAAAAATGAAATCTTAGTTTTTACTTTAGCGGTGTTTTCACACCGTTGACAAAGAAAACGCATTATTTTGTAGTGCATGCATAATGATGAGCAGAATAAAATAAAGTAGTAGTAATAGTAGTAGTAGTTAGTAGTAGTAGTAGTACTAGTAGCAGTAGTTAGTAGTAGTAGTAATAGTAGCAGCAGCAGCAGCAATAGTGGTAGTAGTTGTTGTTGTAGTAGTTGTTGTAGTAGTTAGTAGTAGTGGTTGTTAGTAGTAGTAGTTGTAGTAGTAGTAGTAGTTAGTAGTAGTAGTAGCAATAGTAGTAGTAGTAGCAATAGTAGTAGTAGTAGTAGTAGCAATAGTAGTAGTAGCAGCAGTAGTAGTAAAAGTAGTAGTAGTAGCAGCAGCAATAGTAGTAGTAGTAGCAGCAATAGTAGTAGTAGCAATAGTAGTAGTAGTAGCAGCAATAGTAGTAGTAGCAATAGTAGTAGTAGTAGCAACAGTAGTAGAAGTAGTAGTAGTAGTAAGCTTTGTTATGCATGGTTTTTTACTGTTATTATAATCGAAGTTTTAATATTATGATGTTAATGTGCGATTGTGCGCATGTACGCACACAGACGTTTAAACACTTTGAGGAAACAGTTGTTTGTAATCGCGCTTTATAAAAAAAAAGTAGTAATAGTAGTAGCAGCAGCAGCAGCAGCAGCAGTAGTAGTAGTAGTAGTAGTAGTAGTAGTAGTAGTAGTAGTAGTAGTAGTAGTAGTAGTAGTAGTAGTAGTAGTAGAAAAGACAATGCATGTAGATCTATAGCCTAAGCCTTGGTAGTAGCAACAACGATGTTGACTTACTCGGCTGGCATCGTCGTGTTGCCAATTCGGTCGCCAAGAGGGGTGAAGACGGGGGGAGTGCAGAGGTTGGTCTGGAAGTTTGGGGAAGGGCGACCGGGGCCAGCAGTGGGGAAGGTCGGCGGTGCGCGGGTGGTGAAGGTGGGGAAGTTGTTGAAGGGATTTCCGTTGGCGTTGGCGTTGCCAAATGGTGGCCCAGAGTTGAAGTCGAACCCGTCGCCGAAGCCATTTCCAGGATTGGTGCTCCCGGTATTGCCGGTGTTGCCGGTGTTACCGTTGTTGCCACCAAAGCCCGGGATGCCTCCAGCGTTGGTACCAAAGCCAGGGAAATCGACGAAAGGATTGTTATTGGTACCGCCTCCGCCAGCGCCGCCGTTGTTGTTGCCGTTATTTCCAAAGCCACCGCCACCAGTGTTGAATGGAGGAAAGATAGTGGCACCGTTGTTGCCGCCATTACCCGTGCTGAAGGGATTGAACGCGCCGGCGCTGCCAGCGTTGAAACCGCCGCCGAAGTTGGCAGGAAACCCACCTCCAGTGTTGCCAGGAAACCCACCTCCCGTGTTGCCAGAAAACCCACCTCCAGTGTTGCCAGGAAACCCACCTCCAGTGTTGCCAGGAAACCCACCTCCAGTGTTGCCAGGAAACCCGCCGCCGGTGTTGCCAGGAAACCCGCCGCCGGTGTTGCCGAAAAAGCCGCCGTTGCCTCCTTGACCAAAGTTGCCGAACCCACCACCACCTCCGTTGAAGATAGGCGGGAAGTTCAAGTTAAAGAAATTTCCGTTGTTGTTGTTGTTGTTGGGGGTGGGAGTGGTCGGTCGGGTGGGGGCGATGGTCGCCGGGGTTGCGGCTGGTGGTTCAGTTCCGCCAGGGTTCTCTGGGATGTCGACCACCACGTCGACCTGTCGCTTTACGCGCCCGCTTTTCGTAACGTCGCATGACGTCACCAGCACCACAGCCAGCACAAAATAAGCCTGAAATTTAAAAAAAAAAAAAAAGTAGATGGAATGTTTTAATTATAAAATGGCAATTGGACTAATAGGTTCGTGCGTTGAGTGTAAACGTCGATGCATTTGCGCAGACGCAGTTGCATGTGCGTTCAAGTCCAATACTTTGTCCATACTATTTAGTGGTGTAAATTATAGAGTTGGCGGTATTTCAGATGGTTAGAGGGAATGTCTTGTTGATCATGTAAAATGTTGAAGTCCTAGTGTACAGGCCTACTGCGCCCGAACTCTTACAACAAACACTAAACCAGGTCACCAATGCACTAAGTGCAGTAATTAGTGCTTTTATTTATGCTTATGCAAAGCAAAACAATCCCAGCTGTAGGCCTAACCAGTGTCACCAAAGTGCAAACTATCACCAAAGTGCAAACGTGAATGGTGCCTGCGAAACTGTTCCATAAAGTCATAGCTTTTAATCATAATCAGTACATAAAACACTAAACGTGGCAATAGAATTTGGCGATCTTTAATACTTCTGTTCAGAAGACTTGCAGGAATACAGCTTGTCAGCATGCTTGCTCATCTGACTAAATTTAGTTAGATGTCATTCCACTAAGTGTTAGTTTTTGTTCAAATATAATAATAATAATAATAATAATAATAATAATAATAATAATAATAATAATAATAATAATAATAATAATAATAATAATACAGGATGGTATATACGCGCCTTTCCCAAATCAATCAGGCTCAAAGCGCGGCGATCTAACCAACATACACGCTCACCTGTCTCATCCACCCTCACATAAACTATAAGAAAGATTTTCATTGAATGTCCGGTGATGGTATTAAAATCCTTTTATGACATATTGATAGACTGTCAATTTAGGGGAGACCTTTTCACATCGCTTGGACTACTGCCAGGTAAGTAGGACTAAATCTAATTCGCTAGAAAGCCGTGGCTGCTCGGGCCGTTTCGCCACCCTAGGTACAGAAGCTGTTTACATTACTTCTGCACTGTCACACGTTGCTAGGAGACAGGAAAAGCGGGGACAAAATGTCCGTAAACGTGAGCTCCCCCATCACGCTTTGCTATAAAACCATGCTTCAACTCCTGGTGTCAATTTTTTTACGAGAAGTCGTAAATTATTACGATCTTCAAACTCCTCCTTTCCTTCTTCTCGGAGATTATAAGTAAAAGCTAGATCTCAGGTCGTGCTGCCTGACTGGTCTAAACTGGCCAGCCTCGTAACCAAACAGGGCTTTGCTGTGTTATCTGACAGTTATTCTTTAAAGGAGCCAAATCAAGCTTTATTTATGAACTCGAATGTTTCGTTAAAAAGAGCTTTTTAAAAATAATTAATTTATTTAGAAAGAGTGTTGTTGATACTAAGAGTAAACTTAAAAGATGCAAAGTGCCTGCATAAGTAAACAGGGCTGACTATTGCACTACACAACATAGTGATCTCATTGGTTCATAGAGGTAACAGCGTCATATCTTTAAATTATTCCAAATAAAATTATTTTTGGCTCTTTAAAGACTGTGTCGTATAACTAGGCCCTATCTGTCGCATGCTCAACTATCCAAATAATTTTTCATGTATCCCTTCTTCGAAACACTGTCTAATCAATAGACTAGAAGTGTCTAAACGAATAAATAGAATTACTGTTGAAATTGTTGGTTTGATCCTACACTTCTATCTCCAAGATGGCGCTGCCCTGCGACCGCAATGTTTTTCTTGAGAAGGTAGTCAGAGTTTCACTCTCAGTCTCATCATTAGCGCTATATCACTGATGACAGTGAGTTTGAACATCATAAAAAGTCTATCATGAACACAGCAACATGAGCTGTACCCTTCTTCTTCACCTGGCCACAATTTTGATCAAGACGCTCTTCATTTTTATAAGATTGAGCTTTTAGCAATCATATTTTTCAAAAACCACAACAAAGTCTAAACTGCTTTATGTTAACTTTAGCCAACATTATCGCTTTTTGGACTGCTCAAGCAGGATGGAGGGTGATGAATGGGGGAAAGCAGGATAGATGGGTTACATGCACGACGCTTCTTTCTTCTCATTAAATAAACAACATATGTCATCATCATCATCATCATCATCATCATCATCATCATCATCATCATCATCATCATCATCATCATCCTACTACTACCGTTGCTGCTGCTACTACTACGGTACATATTTAATACACAAACAGGTGTTGTTTTATTTCTTCAAATTTGGTAAGAGCAAAAGCTTCAAAAAATAATAACCACAGGAAAGACATTTTGATAAACTTCTACCCAATATTGCTGTTACTAACAGAAATAGGGTTACTGGATAATAAGCTTTTAAAGGGCTAGAATAGAACGTTTTGATGTGTCAAAAGACTGGATAAGAGCTGCCAGTAATGAGGAAGGGTGCTGTACAAATGTTTATTATTATTATTATTATTATTATTATTATTATTATTATTATTATTATTATTATTATTAAAATCATTTTCAAATATTCTTAGTAATTTGTTTTTTTCCAACAATACTGCAATTAAAAAGCAATAAGTATTACAAATTGAGAAAAGAAATATTTCAGTGAATTTGATCTCGCAACGTATACACAGACACACATATTGCTTGCACACATCATGCGATACATCGACAACAGGACTCGGTGTCCAAACTGAATAGTTCCCGTTGTGTGGAACACTGACTGAGTCATAGGTTAGTTGTCTACATAGTGTAGCCTGTGATCCGTAACGAACGCCACTTGTCTTTAGCTTTTTTAACAGTAGGAAAAGGCGGCATCAAAAGAATAACTCTGCCACAGTAAAATGTAAACAATTCGTAGAATATTCGCGAACAGCGTCACGTAAAGTGAACAGGCTTTAAAATTAATTATTGAATTGAACTGAATTGATCACATAAAGTTCGAATCAACGAACAACCAACCTGAAACAAATCTGCGCACTGCTGGCTACGCATGCTTGAGAATGGTCACTCCAAACAGAAGTGCTCCGCGCCTTAGAAACCTACAGCTGTAAGCCTACAGGCCATGGATTTCATGTGCAAATTATATGCTGCTATCAACAATAATAAAACACAAAACCTCTGCAATCTTTTTGTTCTCACGAGACCTTCCAGTAAAGCTGCAACGTTGCGTCAGATTAGAATAAAGTTAACGGTTTAGCATAAATTATGAGCGAGTACGAAGTCCACTTACTTTCATGTCGGCAGTATTTGCCTGTCCCCGTAGAAAAGTAGACTTGAGTCTGAAGAATCTAAAGACGGCTGGAAGAATGTTATAGTCTTGTAAAACTTCTCAAAAATGTCGACCGCTGGACTGAGCAAGTCCACTAAAGGGACACAATCATCACCACCAAGTTTTATACGGGCAGACGACAGTGACTCGCCTGGTCAACACTTTGGAAAAGGCGTTTATGATGACGTACCAGGAAAATGTCGCCGCCGTTTTTTACTGTCCGTACCTCCATCCCTTGCTGTGGGTCGTTGCTTCAGACAGCGGCCTCAAAAGCTATCCTCCCTGTCAGAGACGTCCGAGGCTCCGTTGTTTGAAACAAAGCCTGACTAAATTCGCTGTGGACCAGTCATGAGGATGGCGTTGTAGTCCCAACCAGTCGAGATCTTCTGAATCACGGCTTGCGTAGTTGCTCTCGTCTTTGACGCCACTGAGAAGGACTACGCCGAGGTTTCTGTCGTCACTGCAACCTCAAAATAGAAACATTATAGAGGGTGTAACTCTGTTAGTAGGCGCTTGGACCGGAAACGGAAATAACAAGAATTTGCGTATTGGTAAAGATTGTAAACACCGTATTGGTATAGTAAGTTCTCGTGAATGAGATAGTCAGGTCTTTCTTTTCTTTCTATCTTTTCTTTCAGTCTTTCTTTCTTGCATGCATATCCTACTAAGCCTTAATCTTGTTTCTGTTCACATATCGCGGTCATTATTGTGATGCAATGAGAAGAGCAATGCGAAGAGAGAATGTTCGTTTCATGCTTGATCACACAGACGAAGGAGAATTCCAAAGGAGTGGGGTGAGGTTCGGGGTTGAGGGGGATTGGGAGGGAGGTGGAAGGAGTGGGAGGGCTCAATCTCAAAGCTACTGTTTTTGCTACGGTCAAAGACGACTAAACACCGAAAAGACATTGAACAAGCGGGACGTTTCGCACATTCTTTGAAGTTCATTTGCCTTTGTACCGAATTCCGCTCATTCGAACGTCTAACAATGTCCTTATTGCGAATTTCGATGTCTTTTCTTCAGACAGTCTTTGAATTTGTACTTTTCTCCTCTAAGTTACCTTGCTAGCTTGCGCTTTATGTGTTGCCTTCAAGATTAATAATGATTAATTTTGGTATTTTATACAGATTCTACATTTTATATAATATAATATAATATAATATAATATAATATAATATAATATAATATAATATAATATAATATAATATAATATAATATAATAAATATAACATCACATATAATAATAATAATAATAATAATAATAATAATAATAATAATAATAATAATAATAATAATAATAGCCCACAATGGGTCCCGACAGGGAGTCCTCTCCAGGATCGCACAAACAACTGCTACCCTGGCAAGGTTGAAGCCCATTTGGAAAGACAGGACCCTCAGTCTACATTCCAAGGTAAGAATGCTGCGCTCTCTTGTCATCTCCATCTTCCTAAACGCTTGCGAAACATGGGCCCTCACAGCAGATCTACAACGAAGAATACAAAGCATGGAGATGAGGTGCTACAGAAGACTTCTGTGCATTTCCTATACCCAGCACATCACCAACGACGAAGTCCGACAGACCATCACACAAGTCATTGGACAACACAGTGACCTACTCACACAGTGGTGAAAAAATGGAAACTCCAATGGTATGGCCAGATCATCAGGCCTTGCTAAGACCATCCTGCAAGGCACGGTGCAAGGAGGCACAAGAAGAGGGAGACAGAAAAAGAGGTGGGAGGACAACATTCGAGAATGGACTGGTTTGACACTGAGCGAAGCCATCAGGGTTGCTGAGGACCGAGAAAGATGGAGTACTCTGGTTAAACGATCATCTGGTATTTTGGAGTTGCGGGATATGAATAATAATAATAATAATAATAATAATAATAATAATAATAATAATAATAATAATAATAATAATAATAATAATACTGATGATGATAATGATGTTGATGATCATGATGATCATGATCATGATCATAATGATGATGTTACAAGTACATAACATTAGAGAAAAGAAATAGTCACATAACATAAGAGAAAAAAAAAGCCACATATAATAAACGTCCTTACATCAATGCCTAAAAAGCACAACATAAATTACATTAAATTACAATAAAATAAACAAAATAAAATAAAATAAAAATAAAGTAAAATCATTATGAATAATAAAATAACAGATCACATTGATTTAAAACAAAATAAAATTAATCAGTATAACCCACGCATACACACACATTATTGTAATAATAATAATAATAATAATAATAATAATAATAATAATAATAATAATAATAGTAGTAGTAGTAGTAGTAGTAGTAGTAGTAGTAGTAGTAGTAGTAGTAGTAGTAGTAGTAGTAGTAGTATTGTAATAATAATAATAATATATAATAATAATAATAATAATAATAATAATAATAATAATAATAATAATAATAATCCTATCCTATCCTATAATAATAAAACAAAAATAAATAAAACAAAAACAGATACATAAAATATAGAGTTGTTTATAAAAAAATAAAAATGAAATTAAAAAAAAGAAAACCACCGGCATTGGCGTCATTGGATGGACGGGTTGGTGCATTGTTATTTTCCCACACGTATCAGCAACATCTTAGCTCTCTTCCTCATCCTCATGCGCATCCTCATCACTCACCATCATGAGTCCTGGATGCAGGACGGAACTGCTTTCAGTGCACCTTAAGAACACAATCATGTAAAGGTGTTAGAGGACATTTCTACCATTGGCTTATGTATTGCCTATTGTTCCCTACTTACTTTCGCTGCAGGTTGCAGTGGGGATTCAGCCCATAAAACTTGTTGACCCTCTGCACTTCTATTGCGCATTAAAATAAAATAAAAAAACAACAAACAAAACAAAAACTGAAAACTATAGCGAAAGAATTAGCTAGAAACGGCCTCTTGATTTTAATTATTATGGATATCTAATCTACAGAGAGAAAAAAAAGTATTACCGCCTATCCTATCCTATCCTGTCCCGTAACCCGGAGGTCGTAGGGGCACCACAGATGATCGTTTAACCAGCATACTCCATCTTTCTCTGTCCTCAGCAGCCCTGATGGCTTCGCTCAGTGTCAAACCAGTCCATTCTCGAATGTTGTCCTTCCACCTTTTTTTCGGTCTCCCTCTTCTTCTACCTCCTTGCACTGTGCCTTGCAGAATAGTCTTTGCAAGGCCTGATGATCTGGTGACGTGGCCATACCATCGGAGTTTCCGTTTCTTTACCACTGTGAGCAGGTCATCGTGTTGTCCAATGGCTTGTGTGATGGTCTGTCGGACTTCGTCGTTGGTGATGTGTTGGGTATAGGAAATGCCCAGAAGTCTTCTGTAGCACCTCATCTCAAATGCTTTGTATTCTTCGTTGGAGATCTGCTGTGAGGGTCCATGCTTCGTAAGCATATAGGAAGATGGAGATGACAAGGGAGCGCAGCAGTCTTACTTTGGAATGTAGACTGATGTCCTGTCTTTCCAAATGGGCTTCAACCTTGTCAGGGCAGCAGTTGTTTGTGCGATCCTGGAGAGGACTTCCTGTCGGGACCCATTGTCTGATACAATGGATCCTAAATATTTGAAGCTATGCACTGTGTTGAGGGATTGGCCTTGGACTTTAATGTCCGTGTTGATGCCATTGGTGTTGTTGGTAATCAATTTGGTCTTCTCTGCACTTATTTCCATTCCATAGGCTCTGGAGGTGGTCCCTGTACAGTATTAAACAGTATTACCGCCAAAGTTTTTAATTATGACTGCCAAAATGTCTGATTTTGCTTATGCCTTGCACCTTAAATTGTTATTGAACGAGTTAACCTGAGCGTGCTACAATTGCAATGCGCATAACCCGTGCAGTACAAGTGTTCAACTTCGTCAACAACAGATTGCAGTCCAGTTCAGTGTTTTATTTAGTTGTACGTCTGTTCAGTCTAGTTCACGCTTTGAGATCCGAGACACAGCAAAAGAGAACTTATTTATATGTCAATGAAAAAGTTTTAATATATTAAAAAAAAAACACGTTTTAATACATGGACTTGACTGTCAAGTCAATAAATGAGCACATTTCTTGAACTGAAGTCAACAGTACAAGACAGTAATCTTTCGGTCTACAAATAAAAAAGTTACTAAGGTATAATTATGTGGCGGAATGGGAGGCGACTGTTCACGCTTGGGAGAGATTGTTTACCTTCCATTTGTTGGTTAGTCGAACCTTGGGTGGCTCCAGCTGTGCAGAATCCTTTTGTGTGGCCATTGGGTTATGGAGGACAAGGCGAAACGACATATTATGTTCTCCTCGTCTGACCATTCGTCTTCTTATTTTGGTGGTGAGCAGGACTACATTGTCGGCAGGCATTTTATGCAAGTTAGCGGCAGTGACCTGCAGAGAGTGTCGTGGCACTAGTAACCGGCAATCCGGCTTACTATTAACACACTTCCCCGCCTTGCAGGGCAACAGTATGTGTGTCTATCTTGCGAGAGATAGGTGAACATAACACTTTGGCTTGGGCCGTGTTCTCAAGGTCGTGGCCGAGAGGCTGGAGTCAAATACTCCGCTCGGCTACAATTAATAGGTGAAATGTCATGATATTGGAGATCGTTGTTTATGTGAGTTGTGCAAATTATAAAACAAATTATGTAAAACTTATAAACAAACATGATTTATTACTGAAAAATGTAGCCCAAATTAAATGCCAAACCGAGTTATAAAATACATTACCAGAACTTACTGCAATAAAACACGAAGCGTTCAGTATCAGTTAAAGAAAATATGGGATGCATCGAAGAAAAACAAACAAGATTCAGATGAAGAATGTGGCTTCCATCGTGATGTGGTATTGGTGACAATTGGTTAAGAGGTAAAACAATTTTGAAGATACCGATAGGGGCAGACACTAACTCTAACCTTTAATTTAAAGGTGATTACTCCGAAAGGTAGTTTACTGTAAATGTGGTAGTAGTAGTAGTAGTAGTAGTAGTAGTAGTAGTAGTAGTAGTAGTAGTAGTAGTAGTAGTAGTAGTAGTAGTAGTAGTAGTGTGGGGGCAAAACAGGTCGTGAAGCCTTTCTAAATGCCCCTTCCTCAACTTGGCAATAACTCAGTGGGTCTGTTGATGTGGGGCCGGGTAGCTCAGTTGGTAGAGCGGATTACTTGTAACCCTATTAATTTCCCCTTCCCATCAACAGGTCCGCTGGTGTCAGAATAATGTGACCAGTAGTCGCCTATAGGCTAAGGTGTCGAGCGACAATAATCTACAACTAACTTTAAGGGTCTGTGGAGCATGCCATTTTCCTAAGCATTTTATTCATCATAGCAATAACAACAGTTTTAAACTCTGGGAGTATGTCTAACTGGCTTTAAAACGTATGTATGCTTGGTGCATTCTTAAGTTAAACAGTTGGATTATTCCATTTAGTAGGAAATGAAAACTGCCTTATATTAGTACTGGAATGTTGAATAAATACTTTTTCTTCGGACATGCGTATAATAATTGCAATGAGGCGATGCAAAGAAATCAGACAACTTTAAATCATCCAGTCCATTGTAAATTGTGTATGTTTGAATAAAATCCCCTCCAACTCCACGACCAAACAATGGATGCTGCTCCAAGTACTTTAATCTTTCATGACAGGCCTTCACAAGTTTTGTAGCTCTCCTCTGCACTCTCTCAATCACAACAGACTGTCCTTTTAACACAGGATACTGAACTGTATTCGCATAGTCTAGGTGAGGCCTAACCATGAACTTGAAAATGTCTTCATCGAAGAAACTGAAAGTCCTTTTAATTACTCCTATTACTTTGTTGGCTTTATTGACACAACTTTGTATATGTGGATCAAATGAGAGTGTTTAACATTTATATGCAAATTAAGTACAGTCAGCAATATGTGTACAATATAGTAGTACTGAACTGTACAGTCCCGTACACCTCTTTCCATGAGTAATGCAACATACAATCAACACAAGCATTCAAAAAGGCCCTCAAAACCCACCTCTTCAAACTTCACTATTCAGAATGATCTGTATCCCGCTGCCATTCTCTCCTCTTTGTCTCTGTCTGATCTGTAAGTGTATACACGGCTGTACATATTTATATTGTTTTTCCTCCTGGGCCTAACCGGGCATATAAATAGCTGTGAATATGTTTTTGCTATTCTATTTGTCTTTTCTGTCATTTGTGTACATAGTTGTAAATTGTAATTTGTGTACATAAGTGTAAATAATTTGTACCCTTACTGTTCTGTCTTTTGGTGTATTGTAGCGAAAGCGAGGTTTATCGAGTGCATGTACTTATATGTAATGACTATGTAAAGCGTGGTGAGTCTGGTCATAGGCTGGAGTATCCGCTATATAAAAATCCGTTATTATTATTATTAATGCACGGCAAGTTGTATAACTGTACCACAAACATCGATGGGAGAGTCCCTCCCAATTTCGCCCTTTTTCCGTAAATCATTTCCCAGCTGCGGTGATGCTTGTCATTACGCAATACCTAACCTGCCTCCTGCCAATAAGCTTACCCTTCCGTAAGAAATTTCCCCTCATACCAAAAAAACGTACAGCAACGCAAGCTTCATTTCTTTATTCATACTATAATGCACACACACCCTTTTATAAAATACGTCTCTGTTAAGGAATACATACTTTTTTAGGTTCCCGCTCCTAAGGTTGGACAAGAAATGAAATCGAGGACCTACAGACTAGCATGAATCACTGTGAATGACAGCATGACGGATTAAATGAGGGTAGATCCGGATCTTGTAGGCACGTCCCCTATATGCATTGGTGTCCGGGGACGTTAATCTACTTAACAAACAACAAACATCTTGTAGGCGTTGGCTGTTTATGATTGGAGTCAGACTCGTCCTCTACCCTTGCAAACACGCCGCATACATTTTAGTATACGACCCCAATTCGAAGATTTTGTTTTATTTTTAGCGAAAATGGATTTCCCTAAAGTTCGCATTGTTATGACATTAAAGTAATATAATAAGGTGGGCTTATGTTGCTCGACAAACGAACGGCTAAAGTTTTAATTTCTTTTCAATTTGTGTTATGACAAGCAGTAATTTCCCCTGTTTAACGGTACACCAATGCCATAACCATGTGACCTTTGACCCTGTGTTTGAACGAACCACGCGGATTGAAGAGTGAGTATTTGATGTCTGGGGTAGGGTCTATTGTATCAACCTGAAACCAAAACCTTTACCCGTCACCGAGCTACTTATTATGGGTTCTGCCGCTTTGGTAACGTAGATGGTATTTTTCGCGCAAGCGAGGTGACCATTGGTTGCTATTCATAGGCACACAAACTACAGAATGTATTGATTTTAAAACATAACTCTAGGTCTACTTTCCAAAGAGTTCTTTTGTTGTTGTTGTTGTTTTAAGCGTATTGTTTTCAGTGAAGGCAACACTCACTGTGAATGTTAAAAGGATCTGTCGAAGAGGCGTGGCCCTATAATATTCTGTTGCTTTGGGAAGCAATGTGATCTCATCCGGAACTTACCACAGACGTTGGCTTTTTATCAATGGATCGGAATTGACAGAACTGTTGCCTTACCGTACGAAGCACAAATGGTGATGCTATGAGAAACACGACATATAGGTATACATACATTAAATTTCCATAGCTTATACTCCGTATGACTTACTTGAATTCATGTAGGCATACGCAGTACTTGTCTCCCATTAGATTGGTCATCATCATCATCATCATCATCATCATCATCATCATCATCATCATCATCATCATCATCATCATCATCATCGTCGTCGTCGTCGTCGTCAAGGGAGTCGTCGTCATCATCATCATTGTCATCGTCATCATCATCGTTGTCGTCATCATCTCCAACATTGCTGTATTCCTCGTCCTCCTCCTATTCATCACGATAAACGTCATAAAAAAATAATAATAATAATATTTAGAAGAAGATGAAGTCAAAGAACAACAAGACGACGAAGAAGACGACGACGAGGAAGAAGAAGAAGAAGAAGAAGAAGAAGAAGAAGAAGAAGAAGAAGAAGAAGAAGAAGAAGAAGAAGGAGAAGAAGAAGAAGAAGAAGAATTTGTCTTTTTTGTAATTTATGTACATAGTTATAAATAGTCTGCACCTTTACTGTCCCGTCTTTTGGTGTATTATAGCAAAAGTGATGTTTCATCGAGTGCATGTATTTATATGTAATGACTATGTAAAGCGTGGTGAGTCTGGTCATAGGCTGGAGTACCCGCTATATAAAAATCCGTTATTATTATTATTATTATTATTATTATTATTATTATTATTATTATTATTATTATTATTATTATTATTATTATTAAGAAGAAGAAGAAGAAGAAGAAGAAGAAGAAGAAGAAGAAGAAGAAGAAGAAGAAGAAGAAGAAGAAGAAGAAGAAGAACAACAACAACAACAACAACAACAACAAGACGACGAAGAAGACGAAGAAGAAGAAGCAGAAGAAGTAGATGAAGGAGAAGGAGAAGAAGAAGAAGAAGAAGAAGAAGAAGAAGAAGAAGAAGAAGAAGAAGAAATAAGATAAGATAAGATAAGATAACAATTTTATTTAACAAGGGTAAAAGTGTAAGCACTGGGTGTGATGTTTTACATCTTTTCCTTGGCCTCGGGGCTTGAACAATACCAATAATGAGTATAACAAAGCAACTGTACAACAATAACATCATAATGTAACAATGATCTGTGCACACATGCACACACGCGCAAGCACACACTCAAGTGCATTTAATACAAACTAATGAATGTTATTAATGTAGAACTCTAATTAGGTAACTAAATTCATTTCTATTCATTTCTAATCTGTTGTAAAAGATGTATTCTAAAAAGATGTGTATTTAGGGACTATAAAGTATTATCTGACCTTGACAGGCTGATTTTAAACAGATCAATTCTTGGAAATGGGATATTTAGTTTGTTATAAAATCTGCCAGTTTTCCTAGGGATAAAAAAAGAAAGAAAAAGATAAGGGCGTGCATTACCAGAAAGGGTCTTGTGCATACAAATTCCTTTATTAAATTTTAATCTGTTGGCAAGAATATTATGTTGATCTGTTCATAATCATTGGAAGAAATTTTGTTTCTAAGAATAACCGTTTTTATTGCAGGTTTATGAGTTCCAACTAAAGGCTTCATGGCACTGCCACTATCAGTACTCCAAATAGTTGAAGAATTCTTAATAAATGGCTGAATATGTTTTGAATAAAATCGTTTACGAAGAAGAAGAAGAAGTAACTATCCTTTATGACAAACAAGAATACTCCACTACTGGCATTTAACACAAATCATATTGACTCTTTCTGTTCTTCCTATCCTATCCTATCCCATAACTCGAAGGTCGTTGGGGCACCACAGATGATCGCTTAACCAGTGTACTCCATCTTTCTCTGTTCTTAGCAGTCCTAATGGGTTCACTCAGTGTCAAGCCAGTCCATTCTCCGATGTTGTCTTCCGACTTTTTTTTAATGTCTCCCTCGTCTTGTGCTTCCATGCACCATGCCTTGCAGGATGGGTTTTGCAAGACCTGATGCTCTGGAGATGTGGCCATACCATCAGAGTTTCCGTTTTTTCACCACTGTGAGGAAGTCATCGTGTTGCTCAATGGCGTTTGTGATGGACTTCGTCGTTGATGATGTGATGGGTAAAGAAGTCCTCTGTAGCACCACATCTCCATGCTTTGTACTCTTCGTTTCATGTGAGGGTCCACGTTTTGCAAGCGTATAGGACGATGAAGATGACAAGGGAGCGCAGCAGCCTTACCTTGGAGTGTAGACTGATGGTACCGTCTTTCCAAAATATTTTTTCAGGGCAGCGGGTGTTTGTGCTATCCTGGAGAGCATTTTCTGTCGGGATCTCATGTTTGGTACGATTTCTCCTAAATATTTGAAACTGTGCACCGTGTTGAAGGATTAGCATTGGACGTTGATGTCCGTGTTAATGACATTGGTGTTGTTGGTCATCATTTTGGTCTTCCCTGAGCTTATTTCCATTCTAAAGGCTCTGGAGATGGTGTCAAGCCTCTGTACCAGCTGTTTAAGTTCTTGTTCCTCTCCAGCCAATCCGTCAATGTCATCAGCAAAACGGAGGTTGGAGATTGCTCTACCCCCTATACTGACCGTGCCTTCCTGATCTGCAAGGGCATCTGACATGATGATGCACTCTAAAAAGATGCAGAAGAGTATTGGAGAGAATAGGCATCCTTGACGCACGCCGATTGTTGTTCTGAACCAGTTTCCAATGGCCTGTTGTGGATGACTTCGCTGATAGCCTTGCCATACATGCTTTTGATGGCTTTAATAATGTTAGGGCTGATGTTGTACGCTCTCATGGTTGCCCACAGAGTTGCATGCCAGACTCTGTCAAAAGCTTTCTTGAAGTCTAGAAACACATGATATAGATGTTGTGGGTGTTATAGGTATTTCACTTATATTATTCTGAGGTTGAAAATCTGCTTAGCGGTACTTCGCTCTGCCCTGAATCCTGCTTGTTGTTCAGATATGATTTTTTTCAGCGTGGGGTTTCAACCCGTTGAGTATTATTTTCAGGACTTTGCTGGGATGGCTGATGAGGCTGATGGTGCGGTAGTTTTGACACTCCTGAAGGTTATCCTTTATGGGAAGACTGATAACAAGCGACTGGGTCCATAGTATAGTCCACTCTCCACTCTGCCAGATCTTGTTACAGACAATGGTGAGGGCGGCAATCACCTCTTCTCCTCCTGCTTGAAGCAATTCTGCGGGTATTGTGTGCACTCTTGCTGACTTCCCCTTCTTCAGCGATTGCACTGCTGTCTCATCTTCTTCTCGGAGAATTGGGAGGATTTCTTCTTCTTCTGATCTTCTCTGTTCTGGGGACAAGTTAGAACTGATGGGTCTCTGTGGTTGTAAAGGTCAGAGCAGTATTCTGTCCATCTATCCAAGACTTCACGTTCTTCTGCAAGGCACAAGCCTGACTTGCTTTGGATCGTGGAGACCTTGGGCTGATTAACACTTGTCAGCTGCTTCACAGTCTGGTAGGCCTTCTTGCTGTTGTTCCTGGCTTTGATCTTCTATCCAGTTCTGCTTTGCTGTGCGCGTGCCTTTTCTGTTCTTACTGTATCCTAATTTTATGCGCTTCGCAATGTTCAACTCCACCCCGCCTCTTCCAAATACCTGCTGTGAAATGGGTGCGAACAACACGTAGACAGCATGGAGCAGTCTCCGTCCGTGGGGCGCGCCAAACGTCACACGCCATGTTTTACTCTCGGTACGTTTGTCGGCAGTAGTAGCTAGGTTTCGTAAAGATGTCGTAAAAGCTGCATGAAACGACTCGCCATTCCGCGGATTACTTCTCTGTGGGATATCCAATATTACTGAGTTTATAGGTTCACTAGGAGTGAGTGAGGTGAAGAGCGATTTTAGGCTTGGAGGTAGAGTTCGAGTTTGGGGATGGGTGGATTATTTGGGGAGGGATGGTTGGCGGGTGGGTGGGACAACGGGATGTTTGTGTGTGTGCGCGCGCAAGTGTGTGTATGTATGTGCGTGTATATGTACGCGTGTTTCTGCCTGCTTGTCTATGTTTGTGTATGTGTGCGTGCGTGCGTATTTAAAAGTTCGTGTGTGTGAAAGAGAGAAAGTGGAGAGCGAACGAGATGAAAATTTAGACAGGGAGAGAGAGCGGTAAATACTGGGAGATTGGAGAGAAGAGGTAGAGAGTGGGAGAGAGAGATAGGGAGTACATTACATTACATTATTATTGCTTTAGGTCCAGCGGACTCTTCCGAGCCAAATCAGGACCGGACAACCCCCGATCCGCATAAAAGATCTGCTGAAACAACCCTATAGTGGTAAAACCGAAAGCTCTCCACCAGCCAGTCACTTTACAATAAAGACATCCCACGCAGGCGACGGCTGAGGCTTCACCCCAACTTATCGAACCCCCGTTTACAAAAACAAAATAGAAGACCAACATCATTATAAATTATCAACAAAACACATACATATAAAACGCCTACATTGCTAAATAATAACATCATAGGAAGCCCTAGTGACCACCCGGCAGAAAGCGTCCAACATTCCCAAGCTGATCCAACAGACCTCATACACAAACAAGGAGTCTTGTCCCGGAAGAGTTTTCAAGAAAAAAGGTAGGAGATTGGTCTAGTGAAGAAGACGATAGTATAGCAGATTGATAGAAAAGAGCAGGAATGAGAAAGAGCAAATGAGAAAGACAGCGACAGTGGGAATTTAAAGCACTAAATTTCCAGAAAGTGGGGATACTATTTATACTGAAACCCCCGGCACCCCAACGGGGGTGAGATAGGGAGTGGGAAAGAGAGAGAGAGAGTGGGAGAGACACACACAGACAGAGAGACAGACAGATAAACAGGGAAAGAGATCAAAGCCTATGGGCACAAAAAAATCTGACGGTTCATAACTTCATTTATTAAAACACTAAT
The DNA here is from genome assembly GCA_036898135.1 of Oncomelania hupensis. Classification (NCBI taxonomy): domain Eukaryota; kingdom Metazoa; phylum Mollusca; class Gastropoda; order Littorinimorpha; family Pomatiopsidae; genus Oncomelania; species Oncomelania hupensis. The sequence continues at coordinate 71,100,478 of CM072518.1, read as the reverse complement.
AGATGTAAATTAAGATCAGATTCAGATTAAATACAAGCTTACAGTATCTTATCTTTATTCCTCTATCATAGGTATACATACAGAACATTGTCGTGATATTAAAACATAAACATTAAAACAATCCTTCGGATGACAGTATAAACCGAGGTCTAAGTCTGAGCACGCAGGCATTCCATCGCACAGAGTTTAAAGATCCTGAAGCTCATGTCCTAGACGTGGAGTGCTGGCTACACAAATACACCCTGCAAGTACTAGGGCCCTAAATGCTTCTCCTCCATACCTTGTCGCCCAGGATTTTGCTCAGTTTTTTGGGCCTCAGACGATGTGCCCGAAAAGCTGCAAGTGGGCGATTCGGGCGACTCGAGTTACCTCCTGTCTCGGCCAGCGCCTTGAGCAGCTCTTGAGCTGGAAAAGCGCTATATACGAACGCTTAAAGAAAGAAAGACGAATGATAAAAAACAGACTATTGAGATAACATTAAGAAAGCTTTGCTCATGTTTGGGGAATACGGGTTTACCCTAACAGTTTCCTTGTTATTACATTAAACACTAATACAATAGGCTTTCCCTGCTCAAACCAACCGTTACAGTTTGATTTTGTTCCCCATTTCTGTTCGGACAGGAACTGATTTCCCCTTGTTTAACGGTACACCAATACCACAGCCGTATGACCTTATACCTTATTTCTGAGTGAAGCACGTGGCTTCAAGAGTGCCCCTTTAGTGTCTGGGGTAAGGTAAAGTAATGTCTGTTGTATCAGCCTTAAACGAAATACCTTACCGAGCAACTTTATTATGGGTTCTTCCCGCTTATCGCTATTTTTAGCGCCAGAGAGATGGCCTGCAGCCGTTGCTATCTATAGACACAAAGACTACGGATCCATAACTACACTTTCAAAAGTGTGGGCAACACTCATTGTGAATGTTAAAAGGCGTGGTCAAAGTGTGTCTCTTTAAAAAAAATAAAAAAGTAATCAGAGGAAGCATCTATAATGTCGCAATGTTGTGACAATGTTGTTATACTGTACTTCAATGTAACATTGTTGCATGGCTTTTTTCGTTCAAATTGATGAAGAGGGTGGCAGATTAGGGTGCACACTACTACTACTACTACTACTACTACTACTACTACTACTACTACTACTACTACTACTACTACTACTATTACTACTACTACCACTACTACTATTTTTTTAAAAGCGCTAACATATCTGCTCAAAGCGAATAAAACATCAAGACAGGCAATGCACAAAAACGTAAATCCCCCCACGCCAAACCCCGAAATTTATATATAACAATAATATTAAATATAATTTATCCTTGAAGTTTATTTTGTTTGTGACTTTAATTTAATGTAGTTTTGTGTGTGTGTCTGTGCGAAGGTGTGTGTGTGTGTCTGTGTGTGTGTCTGTGTGAAGGTGGGTGAGGGGTAAGAGGGGGGTGGGTGGGTGTGTGGGTGAAGGGGATGAGGAGGTAAGAGGATACAAGGAACGTCAATTGATAAAGTCATTAGCTTGAAACATTTTTGAATAGCTTGCTGTATTGTTCATGTCTTGGTAAGTATAAAAGAATGCTTTGCCTCAATGTTATGTTGTGACGTCTAGGATGACGTAATGATTTTTTTTGTTGATTTGGAAAAGGGTTGATAAAGATGAGGAAGATGATTTTTTTGATGTTTTATATTGTTTCTACTCTCTAAAGAGGTCAGCATATTGCATAAAGTAAGATAGAATAATATATGTAGATTCAAAGTGGTAATTAAGAAAATTGATTAAGTTAGTAAGATGGTATTTTACGGGGCAATTGAAAGTATGAAGGTTACAGTTGAGGGAGAGGACTGTTTCTATGCCCTTGACTCAACTGATGGTAGATATTACAAATGAATTAGATTTGTCAATAATATACTATTACAGGAGTTGAGTGTTCTTTCACATTGTCGGTTATAGAGTTTTTATTTTGGTCGTAATTGTGGATACATGGATTGATGGGACGAAATATGCCTGAGGGATTTATGGGTGTAGATTAAGGCACTCTAAAATGCGCATATTTTAAGAGAAAAAAAAAAAAGGGGGGGGGGGGGGGGGGGGGGTTAAAGAGGGTGAGGGACAGAACTGTGGAATCTTCTGTCACTCGGCCAGATCACAGTTCACGAAGTCGTTACGACCTTGACAGTTCACGGCCGTCATCGGATCGCAAACACCTGCAAGAACACACAATAATGTTAAGTATTGTCAATCAATTAATTTCATAAGGTATTACTAATAAGCTACCCTACCGATAAATGCCCCTATACCTTCAGCTTCGGACGAGAGTATGAATTTTATTCATCGCTCGGACTTAACAAAGATTCTGATATGTCCTGTAGACGGGTAATATCAGTGCCCGTTACCTCTACGCACCCAGCAAAGCACTTGGGTTCCAGGATTCCCCAGTTGTCTGAGGAGTTAGACGAAGCACATAAAACAGCAAGTTGGCGCCTTAGTGGCGCAGCCGCGTGAGTTGGATCCTGTTTGGCGCTTGCGCCTTGAGCAGCCCTATTTGAGCTGGAAAAGTCCGGCGGTGTATAACAGCAATTATAACAAAAGCCTATCACACTGGCGTACCTGGATGGGTGATGTCGGTGGTGCGAGTGGGCAGAGTACCGGCGGTCCATGTGCAATTAGCGTCGCCCAGCTCTTCCCCGTTAGTCTTCCCGTCCCCATCAGAGTCCGCTTGACACAGCTCTTTCGTCCACTGCAACGGTATCGCAATGGTCTTCATTGCTATCATCATCATCATCATCATCATCATCATCATCATCATCATCATCATCATCATCATCATCATCATCATCATCATCATCATCGTCATCATCATCATCATCATCATCATCATCATCATCATCATCATCATCATCATCATCGTCATCATCATCATCATCATCATCATCATCATCATCATCGTCATCATCATCATCATCATCATCATCATCATCATCATCATCATCATCATCGTCATCCTCCTCCTCGTCATCATCATTATTATTATTATTATTATTATTATTATTATTATTATTATTATTATTATTATTTGTTGTTGTTGTAGTTGGTGCTGCAACAAAAATCATCATCATTATTATTATCATCATCATCATCACCAACATCATCACTACCGTCTCCACCACCCCCACCAAACACAAACCACTGATTCCGTAAGAGTATGTTCTTGTGCAGCCCATCGCCATCACTATAATTATAACCACCCTCCTTCCCTCACCAATACGCCAACCACTCGCACTGTGACGATACAGACTCAATTAATTAACCACGCGCCTATGAATCGAGAAAAATGAATGAATGTATGTGGGTATGACGCAATCAAATCGCTGTGACATCATATATATTTCAGCCCGGCTCTTCAATACAAGTTGACAATGTTTTATTCTCTTCAAAAAATAAAACTTGGAAGGTAAAATAACAGTTAATTTTTCAGAACACTTATTTAAATTATTACCTCTCAATATTCATGAAAAGATTATAACTCCGTGTTAGCGACGCCTAGCCTTCCTATCCTATCCTATCCTGTCCCATAACCCGAAGGTCGTAGGGGCACCACAGATGATCGCTTAACCAGCATACTCCATCTTTCTCTGTCCTCAGCAGCCCTCATGGCTTCGCTCAGTGTCAAACCAGTCCATTCTCGAATGTTGTCCTCCCACCTCTTTTTCGGTCTCCCCCTTCTTCTACCTCCTTGCACTGTGCCTTGCAGAATGGTCTTTGCAAGGCCTGATGATCTGGTGACGTGGCCATACCATCGGAGTTTCCGTTTCTTCACCACTATGAGCAGGTCATCGTGATGTCCAATGGCTTGTGTGATGGTCTGTCGGACTTCATTGTTGGTGATGTGTTGGGTATAGGAAATGCACAGAAGTCTTCTGTAGCACCTCATCTCCATGCTTTGTATTCTTCGTTGGAGATCTGCTGTGAGGGTCCATGCTTCGCAAGCATATAGGAAGATGGAGATGACCAGAGAGCGCAGCAGTCTTACTTTGGAATGTAGACTGATGGTTCTGTCTTTCCAAATGGGCTTCAACCTTGTCAGGGCAGCAGTTGTTTGTGCGATCCTGGAGAGGACTTCCTGTCGAGACCCATTGTCTGTCACAATGGCTCCTAAATATTTGAAGCTGTGCACTGTGTTGAGGGATTGGCCTTGTACTTTGATGTCCGTGTTGATACCATTGGTGTTGTTGGTCATCATTTTGGTCTTCTCTGCACTTATTTCCATTCCATAAGCTCTGGAGGTGTTGTCAAGCCTCTGTACAAGCTGTTCAAGTTCTTGTTCCTCTCCAGCCAATCCATCAATATCATCCGCAAAACGAAGATTGGAGATTGCTCTGCCCCCTATGCTGACTGTGCCTTCGTGATCTGCAAGAGCATCTGACATGATGCGCTCTAGGAAGATGTTGAAGAGTGTTGGAGAGAGTAGGTATCCTTGACGCACACCGATTGTTGTTCTGAACCAGTTCCCGATGACGCTGTTATGGAGGACTGCACTGGTAGCCTTGTCATACAGGCTTTTGATGACTTCTATAATTTTAGGGCTGATGTTGTAAACTTTCATGGTTGCCCATAGAGCTGCATGCCAGACTCGGTCAAATGCCTTCTTGAAGTCTATGAACACATGATATAGATGTTGTTGGTGCTGTAGGTATTTCTCACAGATTATTCTGAGGTTGAAAATCTGTTCAGTGGTACTTCACCCTGCCATGAATCCTGCTTGTTCTTCAGCTATGATTTGTTCTGCTTGTGGTTTCAACCTGTTGAGTATTATTTTCAGGAGGACCTTGCTGGGATGGCTGATGAGGCTGATGGTGCGGTAATTTTCACACTCCTGAAGGTTACCTTTTTTGGGAAGAGTGATGACAAGCGACTGGGTCCATGGTATAGACCATTTCCCACTCTGCCAGATCTTGTTACAGATAATGGTGAGAGCATCAGTCATCGCTTCTCCTCCTGCTTGTAGCAGTTCCGCTGGTATGTTGTCCACTCCCGCTGACTTCCCTTTCTTCAGCGATTGCACTGCTGCCTCAACTTCTTCCCGGAGAATTGGGAGGATTTCTTCTTCTTCTCTGCTCTCGGGACATGCTAGAACTGATGGGTCTCCATTTGGTGTATGGTTGTAAAGGTCAGAGCAGTACTCTGTCCATCTGTCCAAGACTTCTTGTTCTTCTGTAAGGCAAATGCCAGACTTGCTTTGGATAGTGGAGACTTTGGGCTGTTTAACACTTGTCAGCCGCTTCACAGTCTGGTAGGCCTTCTTGCTGTTGTTCTTGTTCAGATTGTTCTCTATTTCCTGGCAATGATCTTCTATCCAGTTCTCCTTTGCTGTGCGCATGCCTTTTCGGATGTCATTGTTGATTTTTCGGTAGACATCAGCTCCCTGTGAGGTGTTCTTTTTCTTTTTTAACTCTCTTCGTTTATCACACAGATCCAAAAGTTCAGGTGTGATCCACGGCTTCTTCTTTGGTCGGTGCTTGCCAAGGATCTCAGTGGCGGCATCTGTTACAGCTGAGTTGAAGGTATTGGTCATGGTGTTGACATCTACTTCGCCTGCCCCCAAAATAAGCAGTGGTGCAAATTTCCCTCCAATTGTGGCCTGAAATATTTTTGCCACCTCCGGGTCTTGCAGTTTGTCCAGGTCGAACTTCAGCCTAGTGCACTTTGCTGTATTTACTCTCTTCAAATGGAGCCGGAAAGACATCATCACGAGATCGTGGTCACTTCCAATGTCTGCTCCTGGAAAAGTGCGTGTCCTGCCAATGTTGATGCTTGATCTGAAGCGTTTCTTGACCATGATGTAGTCGATCTGGTTGTGATGTTCCCCGCCGGGACTGTGCCATGTCCATCGTCTGGATTTTTTGTGGAGACCAAGCGTGTTTGCCAGTACCAGATTGTTGTATCTGGCAAACTCCAATAGCCTCAGACCCCTGTCATTTGTCTCGTTGTTGCAGTGGGGTCCGCATGTGTCTCCCCAGTTGTGGTGCGCATCTTGGCCAACCTTGGCATTCCAGTCGCCTTGCACTATGACTATGTCCTTCTTCGGCACTTGGTCAAGGACCGCCTGTATATTTTCATAAAAATCCTCCACTTCGCTGTCTTCATAGTCTGATGTTGGGGCATAGGCCTGGATGATGGTAATGTTGAAAGGGGTTGCTCTCAGACGGATGGTAATGAGTCTACTGGAGACTGGGCGGCAACCCATGACAGTGGCTAGAATGTTCTTGTGGACCAAGAATCCAACGCCGTGTTCGTGCCTGTCATCTCTACCGCTGAAATAGAGCTTGTGGCCTTTGTCAGTCGTTGTTTCACCTAGGCCTTTCCAGCGCAGTTCGCTGATACCTAGAACGTTCCATCGATAGTGGTCCAGCTCGTGGGCCAGTTCTTCTAATTTTCCCTCCGCAGTTAGGGTCCTGACATTCCAGGTTCCTATGACGATGTTGTTTCTCGTGCGTATCTTGCTAATTTGTCCATCAGTAGCATACTTTTCACCTCCGTCCTGGTGGCCAACGGAAGGCGCGGTCCTTGTGTAGCCGGGCGACGACCGATCCGGCATGGAATTAGTGGATAGCCTCATCATGTGTTGTGTCTTGGGCAAAAAAAGACCTGGCAGGGCCCAATCCTCTCCAGGCTGTTGGCCACAGCCGAAATCCACGAATACAGTGTGGCTCGCCTTGGCCCTGACGCCTTGGCCCTGACGCCTAGTAACCGAGAGAATAGTTTGGAGACATTTAGCAACAACAGTTGGAAACTGAGGCTGTAACCCGCAACACGTAGATTTGTGGTCAGAGCAGAAAACAGTGCGCTTAAGGGTTTACAACTGGCCAACTCACTTCACACACCGTCTGGGTGCACGTACTGTCTTTCCGCGGTCCGCGGGTGTTATTTTCTTTCTACTTTGTGCAAGAGGAATCCATCAAATGTGATGTCAGCGAAGAGACTCTAGCTGAGGGGAGTTTTCGTTATCAACCAGTGTTCATCATCCTCCATTGACTGTTCGCCGTTACTGTACATTATTCATCGGTGTTCATCGTTCCGTCAACCGTCGACCGTTCTTCGCCCGCCGTCGTCCGTCATCGGTTCTTCGTCGTCGTCCGCTCTCATTTATCCTTCACCGTTTCTTCACCGTTCATTCTTCACTGATCCTAGCTAAGTTATGACGATACTCGCCTGCCAACGAAACATGTACAAATCTCGCTGACAGGCAGCATCTGAATTGTTAATATATTTTGTTCTTCTTTTAAAAATTAAATTAATGAATACATAATTATTACGTTCCATTGAATCATCTCATTAATAAATGTTGAAAATTTAAGAAAAAATAGAGTCGCATCTTTTTTTGTATGAAAAAAGCAGGTGATGGAAGGGACTTCATTCTATTATTTATTTTCTTAGGGCATAGTTATCTGCCCCATCACCGATAATACGTGACACGCACGTGCACTCACTGTTAAGCTCTGGGCCTGGAAGGCTAGCCCAAAGGGGTTCTTCGGGCCTCTACCCTCGGGATTCTGGTGGCCGACTCCTCGCCAAATATAGTTGGCTTTGCAAGGGTGTGGTACGTTGCGACCGTTGGGGATCCGATCCTGCCAAGAGGAATAGGCCCGGCTGGAAGCTGCGAGCAGCAGCAGCAACGCCACACTAAAGAATAAAAACAACAGAAAACAATAATGAAAAAGTGAGTGTTGTTACCAAGGCAGGATACATACCAGTAGATCCATGTAGGTCATCCAATTAAATGTGATTAATATAACAGTTATTGTGGTTCTCCTAGACTATACAGAAAGCGGAGGAACGTATTCCATGGCAAGCACTTTACACCATGGACACATAGTGCATTTGTGATGGTAAATCTTCACTTGGAACACTGGGTTAACGTCCGTTCAACTGGGTGATAACAGCATCCGGTTTGTTATCAATGTATATGCCTAACTTCGTTATGTTTCATCTAGGAACCGCTCTCATAAATCCACACTTTTCACTTGTCGCACTAAACGATATGCCTACAAACGTGTATTAAAAATCTCTGTTATCCACGGACGAAACACACACACATACACACACCCACACACTAACAAATACATACAACACACATACACACACAAGTACACGCACATATACACACACACACACGCATCCACACATACAGTACTCATCGCTTAAGGTGACCCCCCACGGGACCAAATTTTTGTTTGATCTTATCCGAGGGGCACCCGAAACAGTCCTCTGATAAGATCAACTACCAGTAAAAAACTTGATCTTATACGAGGTGCTAACTTTTTTTGTCGTGTGACAGTGTGTGTGCGTGTGCGTGTGTGTGTGTGTACATGTGTGCACGTTGGTGCGCGCATATGCATGTATGCATTACTGTATATGTATTTTTTGTGCATGTGTATGATGCATAAGCACACACTCAAACACTCAAACGAACGGATGCAAGCATGCATACTCATACACGCACACAAACAAACACATTGACGCGCACGCACGCAAATGAGAATAAAAAATAAAAAGTATGCACCAAGACAGTTACTGGGTGTATTTGCAGAAAACCTTACACAAGTTTAACGAATTGTTCATTTTGTCTACGCCACGGCACATGCTTTATCGCTAGTGAATGAAGTCAATTCAGGGTAAGGTCCACTGTGGCAATACGTCCCGCTAGGAGGGGACACGGCAGATCACAGTTACACCTGTCTACACCACCCATGGGTCGCACTCTGTCAAAGTGGTTCCCGTGTGTATTGCAGAGTGTCGCATAACGCGGATGCTGGCTGGACGTGACAGGTGTTCTGGGATGGAATTCCATCTCAAAACAGGAAGTTACCTCATAAATGAGGTCATCTGTGACATCAATTTCTCTTAAGCAGTAGTCTCCTCCATTTGGGAGCCAAAAACGGGGTTGACGTTATCCGAGGTTTTCCCTTATGCGAGGTGACGCTAAGCGAGGAATTCTAAATGGTACAAAGAAGGTGTTTGGCCGGGACCAACAACCTGATTGATCTTATCCGCCTTGTGACCTTAAACGGTAATGACGTTAAAAGAGGAGTACTGTATACAATCATATAACTCCCCCCACTTCCATCCTCGCCCCCACACACACACACATGAACTGCTCATGTAACCTCAAACAAAGAAATAATGACAATCTGACGTGGAAAGAGGAGTAGGGTTATAGTTAGTAATAACAGATTCTATGATTTAAATTATTGACGTATTTCTTTCGTCAGACTTTAGGCATTTTTATTCTCTCTAACCAAAGAATAGTCTAGCTTGCTCTAACCTGCAGCTTGGAACAAGTAAGGGACATAATGATCATGGACACAGAACATTTCCTTGTAAAATGTTTCTGGGGATAATAAAGAATTCTGTATTCTGTATTCTAAGTAGATAAGGTATTCTTAGCGTCGTTACAGATCAAGTCGCAGTGGAAAGAGATTATTCTTGCTGTAAATTACGAAAGTTTATGTCGTGCTATTTCATGGACAATTAACACGTGTACCGGATCCTGAATGTAGTGGTTTTGTTTATGGCACGGCAGACAGACAATATAAAGCCCACAAATAAAGCAATTCTATGTACAAAAGAATAAATGTAACATCCTACAATACCATACCATATTTATTTATTTCATTGCTTTTATACCGCTCTTTCCCAGCTCAAGAGCTGTTCGAGACGCTGGACGATACACGATCTAACTCAAGCCGCCCAAGGCGCCTACTTGCAACCTTTGAGCAGCATAGTCTGACGCCCAGACGACTGAGCACAATCCTGGGCGACCAGGGATGGGGAGAAGGGATCTGTTAAATTTGTGTCCCCGTAAACACATTGAGCGTTTGAAGGGACCTAGTGCGTGCTGGGTGTATTTGTGTAACCGGCGCTCACCCGTCTAGGACATGAGCGTCAGGAGACCGCGCGATGGAATGCGTGCGTACACGGTCTAGACCTCGGTTTATACTCTCATCCGAAAGAGTAGGCGCCCAAAGTCTCAAGTCAAGGTTATTTTATTATTTTGTTAAAACTCCACCCCGTCAACGGGTTCCGAACCCCTGCCTGTACACGCTGCGATGTTATCACCTGACAATGCAGTGCACTGCCAACCCCACTGAGCCAACTGCACACGGTAAACGTAAAGATAGTCCCATAGCCTTGTGGCCGTAGGGGAGCGTGATGTTGGAGATCACACTTATCTTGGGCCAGCGTAATGAGGGTGATGCCCATCTCTCTCCCTCGCTGCTTTACCTTCCCCACTCTTAAGAGAGTAGGCACTCAATCACAGTTGAATCAACTGGGAGCGTTGTTATTTGTCGCTTCACGTTTTGCGGTCACCCATCCAAGTGCTAACCGCACTTGACGGTGCTTAACTTGCGACACAGTAGCGAGTGCTCCAACCACTGCGCTATCCGACATCTGCAACTGCACTCAACATACCTTAAAATACACTACACTACCATACAATACAACACACCAGTTTGACACGATTACAACAATAGAAGTGTATCTGACAATACAATACAATACAATACATGTACAATACAATATTATTTAATTAGTTCTTAAACTAGAAGGGCAAAGTCCATATGACTCGCATGCTCCTTATGGAACTCGCAATATTGAACATGAAAATGAATGCCCAGAAAAAAAGGGGAAAAAACCCAATAAAAATGTGGCATTAAAATGCAAAAAATACGGACTTTGACCTTGTTATGCTCTTGACTCTGAGATGACCTTGACCTCCGGCTCCAAATGCACTCATATAATATCAAATAAACTACATAAAAAGATGTATTATGCCAAAAAAACGCAGACTTTGGGATGACATCGACCTTCATTTACCTTAACCTTGGGATGACCTGGACCCTCACGTGACCTCTCATGCATGTCTTACCAAATCATCCAATGTTGTTGTAGGGGTTAAAAAAAACAGCCATTCCACTCTACGATGACCTATATTTTGCATGTTTTAGCAAGAGCTAAAATGACCTTGACATTCAAGATCATCGCAAAAATGGAAGCTCAATCTATTACCTCTAAATATAACACGTTTGGACTTTATATCTTTTATAGTTTAGGGTCAAAATCATTTCAAAGTACCTATACTAACCGACTTTGGACAGACCCAGTGACCTCAACCTGTAGTGAGGTTGACCAAATTTGTCCAGAATATGTGTCTCATTGATATTTATCATACCTCAAAGAATCATAAGCCCAACATTATTAACCTAGAAAAAAAGTACAAATGTTTTGAAAATTTGTCATTTTTTGACTAACATCTGTTGACCTTGAAGTGAAGTCATTCATTTACTGATAATTTATTAGGTCTCATGGATATACAGCATAATACCAAGATTGGTTGCGATGGTCGAAATAGGTTCTGAGAAATTAATCCACTTGCAAGGTTTGCACAGACAAACGGCGGACAGACAGACGGACGGACGGACATTTTTTTAAATGTTATTTT
>CM072518.1:71031484-71083984 GCA_036898135.1 Oncomelania hupensis | reverse complement strand
AGGGAAATTACATACATACAACTGGTGTCATTCTATTTGTATTGTTGTGTAGCTATTAGTTTTCTTCTCTCGCGACATAATAATCTAGTCTTTTGATTAGTAATCAGCGTTTCTCAAGTTGAGTCAAATGATACTAAAAAGCCCGAGAACAAATATAAATTTTATGTGACCAAAGTGCCGTGATCAGTCTCTCACACAGCTTCGGAATTCTGGTAAAAGAACGATCGATAGTGGTAGCACATCGCCCATCTATCAATAAGTCTTACCCCCTAGTAAGATAAACGTATCTTCCCCAGAATATCATCAAAGTGACTAATTTTAATACATGTATATGTTTAGCTCGGTCTGTGTTAGGCTGGGGTTACAGAGACAGGGAGAAAATGATAAAAGATTCACTGACACACTAGCTCCCACACGGCTATGAAACATAGGTAGTCCAGCCACTTGTTAACAGTAAATATCACACATTTATTTCCTCTACTCCATACAAAATCTTCTAATCACTATACTAACTTTTGATAGGTCTATGCAGCTATTGTCTCATCATAGGGCTAATCGAGCTTTCTGTCTTAATGTTCGTGTTTCTGGAAGAGTGGACTATCGCACAGTCCTTCTAGAGCAGTTTTGGTGCACCTCTTTAGTGTCACTTTACTGAACATTTGAGGTGTGGTGATGGCGTCTTCTCCTGGTTTGTAGACTGTTGGGTTATCGTAGCTCAGTGCTAGATGCTCTACTGCAGGCCGAATGTCAGGGGTGACTGTCAGAAGTCTTTCTCCTGCATCGGACCAACAAGCTTGCTCGTCTGCACAAAATAAGACGAGTTTCTGCAACACCTTGTATACTATAAGAGTGTGCAGAGCGTCTCACTGATGGCAGAAATAGTCCTCAGTGATAGCTCCACTTATATGAACAAGGGACGCTCATTTTCTACTTCCGGGATCCACTGGAATCTCCAACATACTTCCTATACATATTCATACATCATGGCTAAACTAAACACATGGAGCAGTAATTAACAATATACACATTCTCCGGTACAACCACTGGTCTGCAATAATACACTTAGGAGAAACAACAGTTGGGTAGTGGGTCTACCTCATGGTGTCGAAACAGGTCGTGTTCGCCACGTGGTCAAGCAAAGTTTGACTAACATTCACAATGGTAAAACGTGGCAAACTTCACAAACATAATTCAACAATATTATCAATAAATCGCGATGAACCAAAAGATTGATCATTTACCTTTTTTACAATGTCAGGCTGTGTGGCTATACTGTCGATGAATGATTATCACCCGTCACCCGCTATAGTCTTCTGCTAGCGAGATCTATCAGAGCGTTGCTCCAGACAATGAATGACCAACTCGCTGTATGGTCAGCCTTAGCCCGCGAAACTAGTCATACTTGAGCGCCCCTAGGCTAGGGAGGGTGGTTGGATCTACGTCAGCAGGCTTATGCTACAGCCTATCTGTAAAGCTATGGCCTACACATGTGTAGTACACCATAACTGCTAGTTTTATGGTCAGCGACTTAACTTACACAGGCCAATGCAAACTGAGCGTGTAGGCTTTTAGCCTTAGTGCTGTGTTTAAGCTTGTCCTCTCGCGACAGTAATGATGTACGCTATGTTCTCGATAAGCACAAACATAATTTTTTTTTTAAAATTTAGCTGCTATTTTTACTTGTATTCATTTTAATTGAATTTATTCTAATTCTCATAATTGTATGTTGATTTTTTGGATAACATTACATTACATTACATATATTGTTGCTTTAGGTCCAGCGGACTCTTCCGAGCCAAATCAGGACCGGACAACCCCCAATTCGCATAAAAGATCTGCTGAAACAACCCTAGTGGGAAAACTGAATGCCCTCCACCAGCCAGTCACTTTACAATAAAGACATCCCACGCAGGGGACGGCTGAGGCTTCACCCCAACTTATCGAACCCCCGTTTACAAAAACAAAATAGAATACAAACATCATTATAAGTTATCAACAAAACACATACATATAAAATGCCTACATTGCTAAATAATAACATCATAGAAAGCCCTAGTGACCACCTGGCAGAAAGCGTCCAATATTCCCAAGCTGATCCAACAGACCTCATACACAAACAAGGAGTCTTGTCCCAGAAGAGTTTTCAAGAAAAAAGGTAGGAGACTGGTCTAGCGAAGAAGACGATAGTATAGCAGATTGATAGAACAGAGCAGGAATGAGAAAGAGCAAATGAGGAAGACAGCGACAGTGGGAATTTAAAGCACTAAATTTCCAAAAAGTGGGTATACTATTTATACTGAAACCCCCGGCACCCCAACGGGGGTATTTTTTTGATAAGGCAAATATGTTGTCTAATATTACAGATATAAATAGACTTTAAATAAAATAGATAATAAATTAAGAAATAGTATAACAGTACATTATTATTATTATTATTATTATTATTATTATTATTACTACTACTACTACTACTACTACTACTACTACTACTACTACTACTACTACTACTATTACTGTCGCGATTCAAGCGCCTACTCTACGCATCCTCGATATTCTGCTATAGTCCAGACAATGCGTCATAGACAATACGTCATAGACAGTGACGATAATAATATTGTTTTCGGAATGACGCAGTATGCGACATTGTTTTTATTTAGTGTAGTTCATTTTTAGATTATTGTTACCATAGACAATTTGTGTACTATCCTTTCGATTGGCTGAATGTGGGAAATATCGTTAGGAAAAACCATTCGAGCGACCATCTTGGAGGGCAAGGAACGTATGTTTACGCCAGACCACTATTTCGGATTACTGAGGTCATAAAGTTGGTTCAAAAAGCTCGTCTCACCCTAAACAACACGTGTCGTAGACACCACAAACGAATCCTGAGCTGGTAAGTTACGATTCGATGTGTGAAGCTGGGGAATGGGTAGTCTTGTGCTTGTGTCCATTGCGCCATGCGAATCATTCATCGTCCTTCATCAAGGTGATTCGTTATTATTCTTTAATGTATGCAAATTGTATGATAATAGTTATTTTAACATGTTGTTCTCATTTCATATAAATTCTTCAGCGCGTGAAGTTTATATGGTGATAGTTAATTTAACATGTTTAGCTTAGTTCATAAAGAATGTTGGTGCATTCTTGATCATTGGAACAATGTGGATGAACAGCGAGGAAAGAACATTATTGTGCTTTGAGAATAAGATACAATAACCCGTGAATATGCAGGGTTCTTATTCAAACAACGTCAACGGCGTTCCTCGCTGGTCATTTAACAGGATACAGATTGTGTATTTAGTCCCTGTTAATTTGTCTGTGCGCAGGGAAAGGATTTTTGTTTTGCTTCCTTCTTCATAATATTTTCGACTGTCGGATTCCTGATATGATCGTTTTAACCTACTTCCATCCTCAACGCTTATTCTTCTGATGACATGGAGCTCGTCATATCCCTGACGTCCATGTGAAGCCAGCTGGACGATAATCCTTTTGGTCAAACGTGAGGACACAAACTGAGTTATACAAAAGAGACAATTCTTCTTCTCCATCAGGGAATCTACGTCAGATAAGTCACAACTTTAATCAACAGTGAAATTCTTTAGAACCATGACTTCACGGGTTTTCGTATCATATCATATGAAATAAATATCATCAACCATCAACCAGTGGTATTCTTTTTTAGTTGTAAAAAAGCAAACAGGACGAATGAATAGCTAATAATTTCTTTTATTCTTTATTTTCTATTTCTCAACATCACCTTCTTGTTTCTTATAGATTTTTAGGCATAATACAAAGAGGAAATTGATTCTATTTATACAAAATTCTTTCAACTGTTCATTCATCTTTTAATATCTATATATATATTAATATAAATTATATATATAACGCGACAATGGGGGCTCGTCTCGGGATAGTTGGAGTCACAATCACTTTTTAAGTCGTGTTACCACTGGTGGTGATGATATTTACTACATTGTACATGTAAATTATCATTGTATCATTCATTTGTTCAACGCGGGAGGTTGGAGGGAGCCGCTCTTACAAATGGGCGGACTTATGGACTACCCTACCAACCAATGTAACATCAGCTTCCCACGTCGATCATAAGTTACCAGTTATATTTCAGATATAATTAGGTTGCATATTTATAAACTTATGCAAACGACTCCCAGTACGTGTTGTCAATCAAATGTTCAGCAGTAATTTCGGGTATTACATGCTGTAAAAAATAGGCAGAACGGTGGTCTATTTTATTATCTCAGTCTTAACCGATTGAGTGTTTGAAGCTAATATTGGAATCCTATAGCATTTGTTGTTATAGTGAATCCGGAGACACGAGGACCTGTGTCAATATTAGAGAGAGAGATAACAAGTTATAATTTAGTATAAAGACTAAATAACTTGTTGACCTACTAGTCACCTTTGAAGGTAAGGTAAATGTTCTATGTTCAACGGACCGAACAGTAGACAGACAGTAGCGTCGCGCTTAATAGATCAGTGATAAACGGAATAATCACATAGGATCATTAAGTCAGTTTTGTAGCCTAACATTTCTGTTCGCCGAAGTAAGAGCGACATAGAAAATTAGAAGAATACTCGTAGTGAGAGAGTATTAGCAGAAGGGTCTAGTAAACTCATCCGCCACAAAGGAACG
Source organism: Oncomelania hupensis (assembly GCA_036898135.1). Classification (NCBI taxonomy): domain Eukaryota; kingdom Metazoa; phylum Mollusca; class Gastropoda; order Littorinimorpha; family Pomatiopsidae; genus Oncomelania; species Oncomelania hupensis. Next base: position 71,079,330 of record CM072518.1, on the reverse strand, counting down.
GACCGCGAGTTATACTAGAGTGTATTTTTAAATTTATAAATATACACACAGTAAATCCCTGAGACACAGGTGTATCATCCAGGGTGGATTGTATCTGTGTGGCAATCAAATAAGGCCACGTACAGTTGATCTTATTAGGCGAATCAAGATAAAGGTAGCAGGATAACTTTTGTGAATTTGATAAGTTTAGCTACTGGATTCGAACCTAGACAGTGACACGTTATCACAATTCTAATTACATTACAAGAATGAATTAGAATCTTTGAGTTCGAAGTAGAACTGGTGTTAACAAGAGGGTGCCATTGCCGGATACACAAAACTCTTCTTTTCAAGTTCTTGGTTTTATGCTGTTAATACGCGAATAGCAAATAACAGAATTTGCGGTAAAAGCGTATAGTTATAACGAATCCATTGGGGTTGTTCGAAGATATTTCAAAGAGTTGCCATTTTGTATTTTTTCCTCCTCGAGAAAATAACGTCATTGACGTGACGTAATCAGCGTGACGAAATCGGAACTTCTCGAACGCTAATTTATTCTTTCCTGTCATATTACATTTTTGGAATCAGTAAATGACAACGACTCGTGCTCAAGCGAAAGCAATGGAAGCCAACGATCCTTTCCTAAAGTTTAAGGCCGAAGGAGAAGCGTTGGGGTTGTCGGGTCCAGATCTTGTCAATTACGTCAAGGAAGAGAAAACGCGTTTAGCTCAAGCTGAAGCTGAAGAAAGAAAGCGACAAGCTGAAGCCGAAGAAAGAAAGCGACAAGCTGAAGCTGAAGCTGAAGAAAGAAAGCGACAAGCTGAAGTTGAAGCTGAAGAAAGAAAGCGACAAGCTGAAGTTGAAGCTGAAGAAAGGAAGCGTCAAGCTGAAATCGATGAAAGGAAACATAAAGCAACATTGGAATATGAATTAGAACTCGAACGAATTCGTCACGTGAACAGTGACAACACCAACGACAATGCTGCCGATCCGTCGGATTCTCGTTCATCGCAGTTTTATCAGGAAAAACTGAAGATAAAACTACCTTTTCTGGAAGACAAAGATGATCTGGAAGATTATCTACGCACATTTGAGAGAACGGCTAAGATTCAAGAATGGCCAATTAATCAATGGGCTCCTCGCCTAGGCACCTTGCTAAAAGGGAAAGCGAGGGAGGTCTACTCTATGTTGAGTGATGCTGATGCCGGCGATTACGGAACATTACGGCGATCATTATTGTTCCGATTCCAGCTGACGGCAGAAGAATATCGGAAAAAATTTCGAGAGGCCAGAAGACAGCAAGGAGAATCAACACAAGAGTACGCTACCAAGTTAGATCTCTGGTTATCCAGATGGCAGGAACTTGAAGGGAAAGACAACACATATGACGATCTGCGTGATTTGATACTGCAAGAAAAGTTTCTTAGTGGGATACCGTTTGATCAAGCGCGTTTTGTCAGAGAAAAGGAGCCGGAGACGATGGGCGATGCAATAAGATTTGCTTTAACCTACGAATCAGCAAAGCAAGCCACTATGTCTGATCATGAAAGACCCAGGAATAGATTCGGAGATAGACTCAAGCATAGTAGAAGGAAAGAAGATGAGGAAGGAGATAAAAAGAAAGTGGAGGTAGCGCAGAAGCAGCTCCACAACGTCAGGACAAGGAGGCCTGAAGTAACCTGCTATACTTGTAACCAGCAAGGTCATGTGGCGAGACAGTGCCCAAAAGGAGGGAAAGAGAACAAAGCAGCCGCCGCAATAGCTGGAAGTATAGGGCAGGGAGATGTACAGAGTCACGGCAAGCTCTGTTCATTATGTACGGCGATACCGTTCTCGCCGGAGTGCCAAGTAGAAGTGGAAGGAAGCAAGCGACGGCATTGCGCGACACTGGAGCGTCGATCACCATCGTCGATTCCAGTCTCGTACCCGAGCGATGTTTGTCAGGAGAGACCATTGAGATAGTGATGGCCTCGTCGCCTGCAAAGTTAACACTACCAATTGCGACGGTATACATGAACACACCATTCTTTGAAGGGAAGACTGTTGTGGCCGTTATGAAGCAACCGGTAGAGCAAGTTCTTGTAGGGAACTACCGTAAGTCTGAGGATGGGAACCTAACACCTGTTCCAGTTTACGCTATTCGAGAAGTGTGCGCAGCAATGCAAACTAGAGCTTCTGTGGGGAAAACAGATAGAACATTGAAAACATCCAATTCTCTGCTCGGGGATGTCACTCCAGTGGAGTTGGGACAAGCTCAGAAGGAGGATCCAACCCTGGAGAAAGCAAGGAAGCTAGCTGACAATGAGACCAAGCATGGGAAAGGAGGGCGCAAATCAACTTCTAAAACCACCTACAGCTGGAGAAAGGGAATTTTGTACCGTTCTTTTCTCCAAAACGGTAAAGAGACCAAACAAATTGTTGTCCCAAAGAAATATCGCAACGAAGTGTTACGATTGGCCCATGACACGCCGATGTCAGGACACCTGGGTGTAACCAAAACCAGGAAGAGAATCTGGAACGATTTCGTATGGCCCGGAATCTGCGGAGACATCAGACGCTATTGCGCGTCATGTGACATATGCCAGAGGACGTCACCGAAGGGTCAAGTTCGGAAACTGCCGTTGGGCAAGATGCCAATAATCCACACACCTTTTGATCGTGTGGCGGTGGATATCATCGGACCTATCTTACCAGCGTCCGACAGGGGGCACCGCTATATAATCACCATGGTGGACTATGCTACACGTTACGTCGAAGCCAAACCATTAAAATTTATCAAAGCCGAAGATGTGGCCGAATCATTGTGGGAAATGTGGACTCGCTTAGGTATTCCGAGAGAGATTCTGACAGACAACGGATCTCAATTTGTAGGATCCCTAGCCGATGAAGTGAACAGGCTATTGAGTGTGAAAGGCCTGAGGACCACACCAAGACACGCACAATGCAACGGGTTGGTGGAACGTTTCAATGGTACCATCAAAAGTATGCTGAAACATCTTTGTCAAGAACAACCAAAAGAATGGGACAGGTTTATTCCTGCACTTCTGTTTGCTATCAGAGAAGTACCGCAAGAATCACTACAATTCTCTCCCTTTGAGCTTCTTTATGGACGAACTGTACGAGGACCGTTACAGATTCTGAAAGAGCTCTGGACACAGGAAGAACAGACGGAAGAAACCAGGACCACATTTCAGTATGTGATCGACCTCCGGAACAGAATTGAAGAAACCTGTAAAATCGCCAGAGAAAATCTTGGAAAAGCAAGCGCTAAACACGCGAAACATTTCAACATGAAAGCAAAAGCACGAAAATTCAACGTTGGAGATAAAGTTCTCATGCTTGTTTCCGATAAAGCCAACAAACTGCAGATGCTATGGAAAGGTCCATATGTTGTCACTGACCGCATCAATGAATGTGACTACAAGATTGCAGTAGGAGACAATGAGAAAATCTACCATGCTAATGCATTGAAACTGTACATTGAAAGAGAGAAGCAAGTGGAAACTCATATCGTCGCCGTTGTGATGATCGACGAACATGAACAGAAAGATACTACTGGAACAAAAGATAGCATACCTGTGATTCAGCTGGAAAATACCCAAGGACCAGCAGATGTTCATTTGTCCGACAAACTGACAGAAAAGCAAAGAACAGAGCTTACAGAAATCTGCAACCACAAGAAGTCTGTATTGACAGATTTGCCGGGGAAAACGTCATTGCAAGAGTGTAATATCCCAATGGAACAGGATCGAGTTATATTTGTTCGACAGTACCCTCTGCCATATTCTAAGATAAAAGCAATTGGAGAAGAAGTTGAAGCAATGTTGAAAATGAACGTCATCGAACAAGCAGCATCACCATACAGCGCACCTGTAGTACTTGTACAAAAGAAGGACGGCAACAACCGATTCTGTATTGACTACAGGAAATTGAATCAAGCCACAAGATTCGATGCCGAGCCAATGCCTAACATCGATGAACTATTTGCCAAGTTGAGCAAGAAGAAATATTTTTCCAAGATAGACCTCGCAAAAGGATACTGGCAAATCCCTATAAAGACAGAGGACAAGGAGAAAACCGCTTTCACTACACCGCAAGGTCAATTTCAATGGACTGTGATGCCATTTGGGTTGAAGAACGCTGGAGCTGTTTTCACACGCATGATGAGGAAACTTTTGAAACCGCTGAACGAAGACGCAGTCAGTAATTTCATTGATGACGTCATGGTAGCAACTGAGACGTGGGAGGAGCACGTGCAAGTCCTCAAAGCAACGTTGGATAGATTACATGAGTGCAATCTGACAGCAAAACCTTCCAAATGTTATTTTGGATTTGAGAGCCTGTCATTTCTAGGACACATAGTTGGTCAAGGTACAATTCAACCAGAAGAGGACAAGGTTGAAAAGATCAGAAACGCGCAACCACCGAAGACGAAGAAAGACTTGCGCGCTTTCTTGGGTCTAGCAGGGTATTATCGGAAGTTCGTGCCGAACTTCGCTACGCTCGCACTGCCGCTGACTGAAAAGACGAAAAAAGGGCATCCTGAACGAGTTCAGTGGGACGACAAATGCGAAGAAGCATTCACGTCACTCAAGCGAGAGTTGTGCAAGAAGCCAGTCATCTGTCTCCCTGATCCAGAGAAACAGTACGTCCTGAGGACGGACGCATCAGACAGAGGTATTGGCGCTATCCTGATGCAAGACCATGGTGATGGTTTACAACCAATCGCGTACGCCAGCAAGAAGCTGAGTAAAACTGAAGGCCGGTATGTCACGATCGAGAAGGAATGCATGGCAATAGTATGGGGAATACGGAAGTTTGAACAATACCTGTTTGGAACAAAGTTTGTTATTGAAACAGATCACCAGCCTCTACAATATCTGCAAAAAGCAAGGACAGAAAACGGACGGCTGATGAGATGGGCCATACAACTCCAACAGTACAACTTCTCTGTACGTGTCATTCCAGGCAAAGACAATATCGGGGCAGATTATCTCAGCCGCTCGATGTAAGTGTAAGGAAAAATTGCATTCTTGATTTTTCACTTAAGCGGGGGGATATTGTCGCGATTCAAGCGCCTACTCTACGCATCCTCGATATTCTGCTATAGTCCAGACAATGCGTCATAGACAATACGTCATAGACAGTGACGATAATAATATTGTTTTCGGAATGACGCAGTATGCGACATTGTTTTTATTTAGTGTAGTTCATTTTTAGATTATTGTTACCATAGACAATTTGTGTACTATCCTTTCGATTGGCTGAATGTGGGAAATATCGTTAGGAAAAACCATTCGAGCGACCATCTTGGAGGGCAAGGAACGTATGTTTACGCCAGACCACTATTTCGGATTACTGAGGTCATAAAGTTGGTTCAAAAAGCTCGTCTCACCCTAAACAACACGTGTCGTAGACACCACAAACGAATCCTGAGCTGGTAAGTTATGATTCGATGTGTGAAGCTGGGGAATGGGTAGTCTTGTGCTTGTGTCCATTGCGCCATGCGAATCATTCATCGTCCTTCATCAAGGTGATTCGTTATTATTCTTTAATGTATGCAAATTGTATGATAATAGTTATTTTAACATGTTGTTCTCATTTCATATAAATTCTTCAGCGCGTGAAGTTTATATGGTGATAGTTAATTTAACATGTTTAGCTTAGTTCATTAAGAATGTTGGTGCATTCTTGATCATTGGAACAATGTGGATGAACAGCGAGGAAAGAACATTATTGTGCTTTGAGAATAAGATACAATAACCCGTGAATATGCAGGGTTCTTATTCAAACAACGTCAACGGCGTTCCTCGCTGGTCATTCAACAAAATACAGGTTGTGTATTTAGTCCCTGTTAATTTGTCTGTGCGCAGGGAAAGGATTTTTGTTTTGCTTCCTTCTTCATAATATTTTCGACTGTCGGATTCCTGATATGATCGTTTTAACCTACTTCCATGCTCAAAGCTTATTCTTCTGATGACATGGAGCTCGTCATATCCCTGACGTCCATGGGAAGCCAGCTGGACGATAATCCTTTTGGTCAAACGTGAGGACACAAACTGAGTTATACAAAAGAGACAATTCTTCTTCTCCATCAGGGAATCTACGTCAGATAAGTCACAACTTTAATCAACAGTGAAATTCTTTAGAACCATGACTTCACGGGTTTTCGTATCATATCATATGAAATAAATATCATCAACCATCAACCAGTGGTATTCTTTTTTAGTTGTAAAAAAGCAAACAGGACGAATGAATAGCTAATAATTTCTTTTATTCTTTATTTTCTATTTCTCAACATCACCTTCTTGTTTCTTATAGATTTTTAGGCATAATACAAAGAGGAAATTGATTCTATTTATACAAAATTCTTTCAACTGTTCATTCATCTTTTAATATCTATATATATATATTAATATAAATTATATATATAACGCGACAATGGGGGCTCGTCTCGGGATAGTTGGAGTCACAATCACTTTTTAAGTCGTGTTACCACTGGTGGTGATGATATTTACTACATTGTACATGTAAATTATCATTGTATCATTCATTTGTTCAACGCGGGAGGTTGGAGGGAGCCGCTCTTACAAATGGGCGGACTTATGGACTACCCTACCAACCAATGTAACATCAGCTTCCCACGTCGATCATAAGTTACCAGTTATATTTCAGATATAATTAGGTTGCATATTTATAAACTTATGCAAACGACTCCCAGTACGTGTTGTCAATCAAATGTTCAGCAGTAATTTCGGGTATTACATGCTGTAAAAAAATAGGCAGAACGGTGGTCTATTTTATTATCTCAGTCTTAACCGATTGAGTGTTTGAAGCTAATATTGGAATCCTATAGCATTTGTTGTTATAGTGAATCCGGAGACACGAGGACCTGTGTCAATATTAGAGAGAGAGATAACAAGTTATAATTTAGTATAAAGACTAAATAACTTGTTGACCTACTAGTCACCTTTGAAGGTAAGGTAAATGTTCTATGTTCAACGGACCGAACAGTAGACAGACAGTAGCGTCGCGCTTAATAGATCAGTGATAAACGGAATAATCACATAGGATCATTAAGTCAGTTTTGTAGCCTAACATTTCTGTTCGCCGAAGTAAGAGCGACATAGAAAATTAGAAGAATACTCGTAGTGAGAGAGTATTAGCAGAAGGGTCTAGTAAACTCATCCGCCACAAAGGAACGGACCGCGAGTTATACTAGAGTGTATTTTTAAATTTATAAATATACACACAGTAAATCCCTGAGACACAGGTGTATCATCCAGGGTGGATTGTATCTGTGTGGCAATCAAATAAGGCCACGTACAGTTGATCTTATTAGGCGAATCAAGATAAAGGTAGCAGGATAACTTTTGTGAATTTGATAAGTTTAGCTACTGGATTCGAACCTAGACAGTGACACGTTATCACAATTCTAATTACATTACAAGAATGAATTAGAATCTTTGAGTTCGAAGTAGAACTGGTGTTAACAAGAGGGTGCCATTGCCGGATACACAAAACTCTTCTTTTCAAGTTCTTGGTTTTATGCTGTTAATACGCGAATAGCAAATAACAGAATTTGCGGTAAAAGCGTATAGTTATAACGAATCCATTGGGGTTGTTCGAAGATATTTCAAAGAGTTGCCATTTTGTATTTTTTCCTCCTCGAGAAAATAACGTCATTGACGTGACGTAATCAGCGTGACGAAATCGGAACTCCTCGAACGCTAATTTATTCTTTCCTGTCATATTACATTTTTGGAATCAGTAAATGACAACGACTCGTGCTCAAGCGAAAGCAATGGAAGCCAACGATCCTTTCCTAAAGTTTAAGGCCGAAGGAGAAGCGTTGGGGTTGTCGGGTCCAGATCTTGTCAATTACGTCAAGGAAGAGAAAACGCGTTTAGCTCAAGCTGAAGCTGAAGAAAGAAAGCGACAAGCTGAAGCCGAAGAAAGAAAGCGACAAGCTGAAGCTGAAGCTGAAGAAAGAAAGCGACAAGCTGAAGTTGAAGCTGAAGAAAGAAAGCGACAAGCTGAAGTTGAAGCTGAAGAAAGGAAGCGTCAAGCTGAAATCGATGAAAGGAAACATAAAGCAACATTGGAATATGAATTAGAACTCGAACGAATTCGTCACGTGAACAGTGACAACACCAACGACAATGCTGCCGATCCGTCGGATTCTCGTTCATCGCAGTTTTATCAGGAAAAACTGAAGATAAAACTACCTTTTCTGGAAGACAAAGATGATCTGGAAGATTATCTACGCACATTTGAGAGAACGGCTAAGATTCAAGAATGGCCAATTAATCAATAGGCTCCTCGCCTAGGCACCTTGCTAAAAGGGAAAGCGAGGGAGGTCTACTCTATGTTGAGTGATGCTGATGCCGGCGATTACGGAACATTACGGCGATCATTATTGTTCCGATTCCAGCTGACGGCAGAAGAATATCGGAAAAAATTTCGAGAGGCCAGAAGACAGCAAGGAGAATCAACACAAGAGTACGCTACCAAGTTAGATCTCTGGTTATCCAGATGGCAGGAACTTGCAGGGAAAGACAACACACATGACGATCTGCGTGATTTGATACTGCAAGAAAAGTTTCTTAGTGGGATACCGTTTGATCAAGCGCGTTTTGTCAGAGAAAAGGAGCCGGAGACGATGGGCGATGCAATAAGATTTGCTTTAACCTACGAATCAGCAAAGCAAGCCACTATGTCTGATCATGAAAGACCCAGGAATAGATTCGGAGATAGACTCAAGCATAGTAGAAGGAAAGAAGATGAGGAAGGAGATAAAAAGAAAGTGGAGGTAGCGCAGAAGCAGCTCCACAACGTCAGGACAAGGAGGCCTGAAGTAACCTGCTATACTTGTAACCAGCAAGGTCATGTGGCGAGACAGTGCCCAAAAGGAGGGAAAGAGAACAAAGCAGCCGCCGCAATAGCTGGAAGTATAGGGCAGGGAGATGTACAGAGTCACGGCAAGCTCTGTTCATTATGTACGGCGATACCGTTCTCGCCGGAGTGCCAAGTAGAAGTGGAAGGAAAGCAAGCGACGGCATTGCGCGACACTGGAGCGTCGATCACCATCGTCGATTCGAGTCTCGTACCCGAGCGATGTTTGTCAGGAGAGACCATTGAGATAGTGATGGCCTCGTCGCCTGCAAAGTTAACACTACCAATTGCGACGGTATACATGAACACACCATTCTTTGAAGGGAAGACTGTTGTGGCCGTTATGAAGCAACCGGTAGAGCAAGTTCTTGTAGGGAACTACCGTAAGTCTGAGGATGGGAACCTAACACCTGTTCCAGTTTACGCTATTCGAGAAGTGTGCGCAGCAATGCAAACTAGAGCTTCTGTGGGGAAAACAGATAGAACATTGAAAACATCCAATTCTCTGCTCGGGGATGTCACTCCAGTGGAGTTGGGACAAGCTCAGAAGGAGGATCCAACCCTGGAGAAAGCAAGGAAGCTAGCTGACAATGAGACCAAGCATGGGAAAGGAGGGCGCAAATCAACTTCTAAAACCACCTACAGCTGGAGAAAGGGAATTGTGTACCGTTCTTTTCTCCAAAACGGTAAAGAGACCAAACAAATTGTTGTCCCAAAGAAATATCGCAACGAAGTGTTACGATTGGCCCATGACACGCCGATGTCAGGACACCTGGGTGTAACCAAAACCAGGAAGAGAATCTGGAACGATTTCGTATGGCCCGGAATCTGCGGAGACATCAGACGTTATTGCGCGTCATGTGACATATGCCAGAGGACGTCACCGAAGGGTCAAGTTCGGAAACTGCCGTTGGGCAAGATGCCAATAATCCACACACCTTTTGATCGTGTGGCGGTGGATATCATCGGACCTATCTTACCAGCGTCCGACAGGGGGCACCGCTATATAATCACCATGGTGGACTATGCTACACGTTACGTCGAAGCCAAACCATTAAAATCCATCAAAGCCGAAGATGTGGCCGAATCATTGTGGGAAATGTGGACTCGCTTAGGTATTCCGAGAGAGATTCTGACAGACAACGGATCTCAATTTGTAGGATCCCTAGCCGATGAAGTGAACAGGCTATTGAGTGTGAAAGGCCTGAGGACCACACCAAGACATGCACAATGCAACGGGTTGGTGGAACGTTTCAATGGTACCATCAAAAGTATGCTGAAACATCTTTGTCAAGAACAACCAAAAGAATGGGACAGGTTTATTCCTGCACTTCTGTTTGCTATCAGAGAAGTACCGCAAGAACCACTACAATTCTCTCCCTTTGAGCTTTTTTATGGACGAACTGTACGAGGACCGTTACAGATTCTAAAAGAGCTCTGGACACAGGAAGAACAGACGGAAGAAACCAGGACCACATTTCAGTATGTGATCGACCTCCGGAACAGAATTGAAGAAACCTGTAAAATCGCCAGAGAAAATCTTGGAAAAGCAAGCGCTAAACACGCGAAACATTTCAACATGAAAGCAAAAGCACGAAAATTCAACGTTGGAGATAAAGTTCTCATGCTTGTTTCCGATAAAGCCAACAAACTGCAGATGCTATGGAAAGGTCCATATGTTGTCACTGACCGCATCAATGAATGTGACTACAAGATTGCAGTAGGAGACAATGAGAAAATCTACCATGCTAATGCATTGAAACTGTACATTGAAAGAGAGAAGCAAGTGGAAACTCATATCGTCGCCGTTGTGATGATCGACGAACATGAACAGAAAGATACTACTGGAACAAAAGATAGCATACCTGTGATTCAGCTGGAAAATACCCAAGGACCAGCAGATGTTCATTTGTCCGACAAACTGACAGAAAAGCAAAGAACAGAGCTTACAGAAATCTGCAACCACAAGAAGTCTGTATTGACAGATTTGCCGGGGAAAACGTCATTGCAAGAGTGTAATATCCCAATGGAACAGGATCGAGTTATATTTGTTCGACAGTACCCTCTGCCATATTCTAAGATAAAAGCAATTGGAGAAGAAGTTGAAGCAATGTTGAAATGAACGTCATCGAACAAGCAGCATCACCATACAGCGCACCTGTAGTACTTGTACAAAAGAAGGACGGCAACAACCGATTCTGTATTGACTACAGGAAATTGAATCAAGCCACAAGATTCGATGCCGAGCCAATGCCTAACATCGATGAACTATTTGCCAAGTTGAGCAAGAAGAAATATTTTTCCAAGATAGACCTCGCAAAAGGATACTGGCAAATCCCTATAAAGACAGAGGACAAGGAGAAAACCGCTTTCACTACACCGCAAGGTCAATTTCAATGGACTGTGATGCCATTTGGGTTGAAGAACGCTGGAGCTGTTTTCACACGCATGATGAGGAAACTTTTGAAACCGCTGAACGAAGACGCAGTCAGTAATTTCATTGATGACGTCATGGTAGCAACTGAGACGTGGGAGGAGCACGTGCAAGTCCTCAAAGCAACGTTGGATAGATTACATGAGTGCAATCTGACAGCAAAACCTTCCAAATGTTATTTTGGATTTGAGAGCCTGTCATTTCTAGGACACATAGTTGGTCAAGGTACAATTCAACCAGAAGAGGACAAGGTTGAAAAGATCAGAAACGCGCAACCACCGAAGACGAAGAAAGACTTGCGCGCTTTCTTGGGTCTAGCAGGGTATTATCGGAAGTTCGTGCCGAACTTCGCTACGCTCGCACTGCCGCTGACTGAAAAGACGAAAAAAGGGCATCCTGAACGAGTTCAGTGGGACGACAAATGCGAAGAAGCATTCACGTCACTCAAGCGAGAGTTGTGCAAGAAGCCAGTCATCTGTCTCCCTGATCCAGAGAAACAGTACGTCCTGAGGACGGACGCATCAGACAGAGGTATTGGCGCTATCCTGATGCAAGACCATGGTGATGGTTTACAACCAATCGCGTACGCCAGCAAGAAGCTGAGTAAAACTGAAGGCCGGTATGTCACGATCGAGAAGGAATGCATGGCAATAGTATGGGGAATACGGAAGTTTGAACAATACCTGTTTGGAACAAAGTTTGTTATTGAAACAGATCACCAGCCTCTACAATATCTGCAAAAAGCAAGGACAGAAAACGGACGGCTGATGAGATGGGCCATACAACTCCAACAGTACAACTTCTCTGTACGTGTCATTCCAGGCAAAGACAATATCGGGGCAGATTATCTCAGCCGCTCGATGTAAGTGTAAGGAAAAATTGCATTCTTGATTTTTCACTTAAGCGGGGGGATATTGTCGCGATTCAAGCGCCTACTCTACGCATCCTCGATATTCTGCTATAGTCCAGACACTGCGTCATAGACAATACGTCATAGACAGTGACGATAATAATATTGTTTTCGGAATGACGCAGTATGCGACATTGTTTTTATTTAGTGTAGTTCATTTTTAGATTATTGTTACCATAGACAATTTGTGTACTATCCTTTCGATTGGCTGAATGTGGGAAATATCGTTAGGAAAAACCATTCGAGCGACCATCTTGGAGGGCAAGGAACGTATGTTTACGCCAGACCACTATTTCGGATTACTGAGGTCATAAAGTTGGTTCAAAAAGCTCGTCTCACCCTAAACAACACGTGTCGTAGACACCACAAACGAATCCTGAGCTGGTAAGTTACGATTCGATGTGTGAAGCTGGGGAATGGGTAGTCTTGTGCTTGTGTCCATTGCGCCATGCGAATCATTCATCGTCCTTCATCAAGGTGATTCGTTATTATTCTTTAATGTATGCAAATTGTATGATAATAATTATTTTAATATGTTGTTCTCATTTCATATAAATTCTTCAGCGCGTGAAGTTTATATGGTGATAGTTAATTTAACATGTTTAGCTTAGTTCATAAAGAATGTTGGTGCATTCTTGATCATTGGAACAATGTGGATGAACAGCGAGGAAAGAACATTATTGTGCTTTGAGAATAAGATACAATAACCCGTGAATATGCAGGGTTCTTATTCAAACAACGTCAACGGCGTTCCTCGCTACAATACAATACAATACAAGGTTATTGCTTTAGGTCCAGCGGACTCTTCCGAGCCAAATCAGGACCAGAGAGACGTTACCTTAAAATATTATCAAATGATTCAAGTCTTAAAAAACAAGCCTGTTACTCTTAAATACACAAACAAACTTTCACATGACGCCTCTTTAAGAGACTTCTTTAAAACTGATGTATTAAAAATATATTCTCTTTCTTCAATCAAATCACTAAATTCAGTTCTAATAAAATCCAAACTAAACAAAACATGTCGATATAATTTATATGCGATAGAACAAACCAACATCATGTAAAAATTGAAACAGATGTTGACCATTACATACTTTAAAAATCTCTTTGAAAGGTATGGAACCAAAATATGTTTCTCTTTCCTCAATCAAATCAGCACATTCAGACATAAAATGGCGAACAGAAAAAGATTGATCACATGCAAAGCACCATGGTGGTTCTTCTCCTTTTAAAAGGAAACTGTGGGTGACATAAGTATGCCCAATATGAAGGCGAGATAACACTGTTTCCTCCCTGCGAGTGGACGCAAAGCCAGGCAAAGAAGTGGACAAATCGGGAAGAATTTGAAATAATTTGTTGTTGACATGGTTAGACCAGTCAGTCTGCCACAGTCGTTTACAATAAGATCCAGTCATACAACGTAGGTCAGAGTAGGGCACAAACTGGAAAATCTCTGGAGGGAAATCGAGATGCAGAGCATCTTTAGCCGCCCTGTCTACTGCAATATTGCCGCGGATGCCCATGTGACCAGGGACCCACATAAAAACTATCTTTTTACCCTCAGAAACAAGTTGTGTATGGAGGTCATGGATCTCTGTCAGAAAAGGGTGTGATATCTTTCTCGTGGAAAGAGCCTGAAGTGCTGACAATGAATCGGACATGATTAAAAATGAGGTTCTTTTGGATTGATAAACTTGTTTCAGAGCTAAATGAATTGCCTTGAGCTCAGCTGTATAAACAGAACAAAAATCAGGTAAACGCTGTTGCAAAGGCTGGTCTAAGTGTCTCTCGGAGACAGACGCAGCAGCAACTGAATCTCCTTTCTTTGACCCGTCTGTAAAAAGTTGTTCATATCCTGGGTATAAAGCACACTGTTCTAGATAAAGTTGGTTATATACGGTTTCGGATGTATTGTTTTTAAGGAAAGCGGACAACTGCCAATTAATGTTTGGGGTACATAATTTCCATGGGGGAGCTTCAGTCCGAAGTTCATCGTCGTTGATGGAAGCAACATCAATGCCTGCTTTTTCCAGATGAGCTTGCATTCTGATGCCAAACGGAGGAATTGTGTTAGGTTTGGCTTCAAATTTCTGAACAAAATCTGGGTTGAAAACACAGTCATAAGCAGGGTTCATAGGATCAGTTTTTAATTTTAAATAGTAATTCATTGACAATTTTGTACGTCTCAGCTCCAGCGGAGGTTCGTTAGCTTCCACGTAAAGGCTTTCACAAGGGGAAGTGCGAAACGCACCCAAAGCAATGCGTAGTGCCTGATGGGCAACTGGATCTAGCATCTTAAGATAAGATTTTCTAGCAGAACCATAGACAATGCAACCATAGTCTAACTTGGATCTAATTAAAGAACGATATAACAGCAATAAAGTTTTCTTGTCAGCACCCCAGTCTGTACCACTGATAACCTTGAGCAAATTGCAGGCCTGTTGACATTTAGTTTTCAAAATTTTCAGATGAGGAATGAAAGATAGCTTTTGATCAAAAATAACACCCAAAAATTTGACTTGTTTGACCGCCTTTATTTGAGTTTTATTGAGGAGAATAGTAGGGTCTTGAATAATTCCCCGGTGCTGGGAAAAGTGAATACATTCAGTTTTTGCTTCAGAAAATTTAAAACCATTTTGTAAAACCCAGTCTTCAACGGCCTTGACACATAACTGTAGCTGACGTTCTGCAGATGCCAAAGTTTTACCTTTGGCTACTAATGCAAAATCGTCGACAAATAAAGAATTGTCAATTCCCCGTTTAACGGAACGAACAATGTTATTTATTTTAATATTAAACAGCAAGGGAGACAAGATGCTACCCTGAGGCACTCCCATCTCCTGTTCTCTCGTAGCTGACAAAGATCCCCCAACCTTAACCTGAAAAATTCTGTCTGTTAGAAAATTGGATATAAACAGAGGTAAATGTCCCTTCAAACCCATTTCTTGTGAATCTGAAAGAATGCCATATTTCCATGTGGTATCATAAGCTTTTTCCAAATCAAACATGATGGCAACGACATGTTCACCCTGGACGAACGCGTTACGGATAAAAGTTTCCAGTCGCACCAGGTGGTCAACAGTACTTCGACCACTTCGAAAGCCACACTGAGTGTTGGATAAGATATTATTGGTTTCGAGATACCACAGTAAACGAGAATAAACCATTCTTTCCAGTGTCTTGCATAAGCAAGACGTTAAGGCTATTGGTCTATAGTTTGTCGGGTTAGTATGGTCTTTGCCAGGTTTAGGGATGGGTACAATAATGGCCTTTCTCCAGGAGGGAGGAAAGGTGCCAGTGATCCAGAGCTGATTGAAGATGTCCAGCAGTTGAGACCGTGAGTACCTTGTTAAATGTCTGAGAAATTGATAATGTACATCATCCGGTCCAACTGCTGAATCTGCACTTTTGTTAATTGCATCATCAAGTTCGACTAATGAAAACGGAATGTTGTAATCTTCAGAATTATCGGAGGTAAAATGTAACTGTTGTTTTTCTTTACGGGTTTTAACTGTTTGAAAAGGGACAGAATAATTTTCAGAGGAAGAATTTGCAGCAAAAGAAGAAGCCAAAAGATCAGCTACTAATTTTTTATCTCCGATTACGTCACCCTGCACAGTAAGGCATGGGCTCACCTGTTTGTTACTTCTATTTTTGAGTTTGCGGACTACTTTCCACACCTTCGACAGTTTCGCTTTTGAATTAAGCGTGGAGCAGAAACCTCTCCACGATTCCTTTCTCTTTCGTTTGAAGAGCTGTCGGCATTGCGCTCGCAAACGTTGGTGGTTTTGTTTATTTTCAGTGCTTGGGTGTAAAAACATAGTTCTTAAAGCTTTTTTACGAGCTTGCTGAAGTTTTCTACATTCATCGTCAAACCAGGGTTTTTTAAGTGTGTGAGGGTTTGACGAAGTTTGCGGAATGGACTCCTTGGCACTGTTAATAACTATGTCAGTATAAAGCTGTATTGGATCTAAGGCATTTGAAAATTCCTGGTTCTTAGCACGTAGCTGGGCCTCAGACAGGTTAGAAAACAGACTCCAGTTAGCTTGTTTCAGTTTCCACCTGCCATGAGTTTGCTCAAGGTTATCTGAATCATGTTTTAATAAAACCGGGAAATGGACGCTGCCATGGAGATCTTCTAAAACTGTCCATTTAAAATCCAAAAGTAAGGAGGGATCACAGATCGATATATCAATGTGGGACAAAGAAGCAGTTCTAGAACAGGAAAAAGTTGGAGCACCCTCGTTCAAAGTTACTAGGTTTAACGAGTCTAAAATGTCTTCAATTATTTTACCCTGAGAATCGGTACGATCACTACCCCACAGGGGAGAGCGTCCATTAAAATCTCCCAACAACAAAAAAGGGGGAGGTAACTGTTGGACCAAATTCTCAAGTTCACTTTTAGTTATATTTATTGATGGTGTCAAATATAGAGAACAAACTGTGAGGGATTTAAAAAGAGATACTCTAGCTGCAACTGCTGGTAAACTTGTATTAAGTAAAATTGGATTAAATGGGACATTTCTATGAATAAAGAGTGAAACACCTCTAGAGGATAAACAATCTAGAGAGGAATAACCAGTAATATCTATAGGATGTTTTTCTGACAGGAGAGTTTCCTGAAGGGCCAATACTTCAGGTCGATGCTCTGTCAGCAGACAGCAGAGCTCCTCATAATTTGCCCTTATCCCTCGGATGTTCCATTGTAAAATGGACATAAAAATTAAGTAAAAGAATGCTAAAATTTTCATCTCCGAGAGCACAATTATGTCTCTGTATCTTTTGGACCCTCGTCCATCTCTTCATGTTCCATCAACCCCCCGAAACGGTTCTCCGTTTCGAGAGGCTGCTGGGGCTTGGAAGAAAGGGGTCCGGGCCTTTGATTCTTTGTCAAAGACCCGGAACCCGAGCTGCCAGCAGACTTCCTCCCCCTCTCCCCAGCACCAGATTTTATATCTTCCCTCTCCCCTTCACCCCTGCCAATCTTTCCCTCTCCTCCTCTGACGCTCTTCTGCTGGGTAACTAGGATTTTAGTCGCCCCAGCAACTACCCGGTCGCTAAAACCGGTCGTTGCTGGTGCGGTGGCATGAGGCCTAGCCTCCTTCGTGGCAGGAGTGACGGCTTTTGGCGCGGCCGTCTGCGCGCTTGGAGTGACGGTTTTTGACGTGTCCGTCGGCACGTTCTCCAGTGGAATCGGTGGGGCTGGAGAAACCCCCTTCTGGGCAAACAACGCGAGCATCTTTTCTAAAGCATCCATCCGTTTGCACAACGTGTCCAAGATCTGTGTTATTTTACTCATGGCAGTGTCCAATTGCGGGTGTGTGCTAGCTTCCACATGAGATGTGGAACCCACCACAGACGCAAAGGACCTCTCTTTCAGAACTGGCCTACTTTGGAGAACTTTTTTCCTTGCGTCGCCAAAGGAGCAACTCTCAGTGGCCCGCACCTTTTGGATTTCCAGCTCCAACTGCCACTGAGGACAGTCTTTGGAGCTGGACGAATGATTCCCGGCGCAATTCACACAGCAAATCGGATTTTTGCATTCGTTTTCGTGTTTCTCTTTACCACAATCACGACATATTTCCTTGCTTTTACAGTTCTTGCTACCGTAACCAAATCTTTGGCACCGGTAGCATCGCAACGGTGATGGTACAAACGGCGTCACCTTCACCCTAAGGTACCCCACCTTGAGTGACTCCGGCAATTTGGCCATAGCGAAGGTCACAAAAAGTGTGTTGGTGGGGATACGTTGGGATCCCTTGGTGACGAAGACCCGCTGGACTGCTGTGACCCCCTGGCTGGAGAGCTCACCACGGATTTCCAATTCTGACATGTCGATCAAATCCTGACATCGGATGACTCCCTTGGAGGAATTCAACCGTCCATGCACAGAAACTTTGATTTGTCTATCAACGAAGACAGTCGAATCCCTCTTTAGAAGACTATCCGATGCCCTTTTGGTTGAGCACTCCAACAGGTAGGCCCCAGATCTAAGTTTTTTCACATCTTTGAACCCGATTGTGCAAACGGATTGAAAACCCTTCTGTATTGCGAACGGAGACAGCTTGCCTAGTGGCATAGCCGGATCCGCCCCCTCTACAACCAAAAAACGAGGCCAGGCCCCTTCTACCCCCGATGCACAAGCTTTCTGTCTCGTGTCCATGTCACTGTCCGTGTCCGAGTCCGGTCCGTCATCACGCAGTCGTCGTTTATTTGTGGAAGCCATGTTATTAATTTATGAATTCATCCCCCCTGCTCCCCACCCACCACGGAGTCCAACAAGGGGATGCGTCCAAGCGGAAAATCCAGCAAGGGAGCGCACCAGGGCTACAGGGGGGATATACACCCAGACAATCCCGCACTGCCACTACGGTTTTGTTCAAGTTTGACCCATGAGCCGCAGCCTTCTAGCAGAGCTAGGGCAATACACGACCAGCCGCTTGACTGACGCGGGCCACGCCAGCCTCCCGTCTAGGAGAAGTCCGGGCCAAAGAGGTGTGTTAGTGTGAGGGACCGCAGTCCCTCAGTGACCTCAACCTCCAGGATCCCATTCTCCCCCGACACGGGTTGCCCTGCACGGCAAACGCAGGGGGCCAAGAGAAGGCCACAGAGAAAAAGAAGGGTGGAAAAAGAAGGAATGATGGGGAAAAAGAAGACAGGGAAAGTCCGGTAAGGCAGAAGAAAGGGAGTCAAAACTGCATAGTATATTGGGAGAATTTAAGGGTGAAGAGAATATAGATGAAAGGACCAATAAGACAGAAACAAGACAAAAGAGAAGAAAAAGGAGTAGGCAACTTTGTCACCCAGCCAGAGAGAGGCATGGGGTCCACCCCCGGCGCGCGGAGCCGAGCCCGTGGGGGCGCGTTCCTCGCTGGTCATTCAACAAAATACAGGTTGTGTATTTAGTCCCTGTTAATTTGTCTGTGCGCAGGGAAAGGATTTTTGTTTTGCTTCCTTCTTCATAATATTTTCGACTGTCGGATTCCTGATATGATCGTTTTAACCTACTTCCATCCTCAACGCTTATTCTTCTGATGACATGGAGCTCGTCATATCCCTGACGTCCATGTGAAGCCAGCTGGACGATAATCCTTTTGGTCAAACGTGAGGACACAAACTGAGTTATACAAAAGAGACAATTCTTCTTCTCCATCAGGGAATCTACGTCAGATAAGTCACAACTTTAATCAACAGTGAAATTCTTTAGAACCATGACTTCACGGGTTTTCGTATCATATCATATGAAATAAATATCATCAACCATCAACCAGTGGTATTCTTTTTTAGTTGTAAAAAAGCAAACAGGACGAATGAATAGCTAATAATTTCTTTTATTCTTTATTTTCTATTTCTCAACATCACCTTCTTGTTTCTTATAGATTTTTAGGCATAATACAAAGAGGAAATTGATTCTATTTATACAAAATTCTTTCAACTGTTCATTCATCTTTTAATATCTATATATATATATATTAATATAAATTATATATATAACGCGACAATTACTATTACTACTACTACTACTACTACTACTACTACTACTACTACTACTACTACTACTACTACTACTACTACTACTACTATTGTCACCTACCTTGTAAGCAGCCGTTGTACGTCAAACCCTTGTGATTGTGTAGGACCTAAGTACTTCTAATAAAATACTCGTCAGCCGATACAGACTATCTTCTTATTGTAGGCCACAATTGCGCGTGCGCATGCGCATGGCAGTGTAACGGACGACTTTAATTACCCACTACCTCCTCCACCCGACCCTTCAGACCCCCATCCTTCCCTTTCTCCACCCCCCCTCTCTTTCTGTCTGTCTGTCTGTCTCTCTCTTTGAACACATTTCTTTAAACACATAAAAAAAACAACAACAGTTCTTTAGAACAACTCTCTTAAAACACATAAAAAAATTAAATGAACATTAATTGTTGTTAGGCAAAACAACAACAAAAAAGTCTGCTTACGGTATCCCGACCGACCCTAATTGTGTGGCCCGACCCTAAACATTTTTTTGGGATCGTCTGGAAAAAAATTTAAAAAAGCAAAAGCATGAATATTGTCTCTGCCTTGGAATCCAACTACAATGCAATTTGTATGTGATACAACTTTAAAAAAAATCCCTCGACTTATATATTCATTTCCTTACACAGGTACAACTTAAAAAAAGAAATCATAATTCAAATTAATATTCCATCTGCAATTCACATCTTCAACTCCCAGATGAGGCGTTAGGTGTTGGTGCTGTCGCTCTGACAACGGATTTAGGGGGCCTTTTTTCTTTCCTTTTGTGATACTAGATAATTTTACACTTCGTTGTCAGTCGATTTTTTTCTTTAGTTACACTGATAACTGATGGCGAATGATAGCGTGCTATAGTATTACTCTGTTGTTGTAGATATGTGGTAGATGACCTGGTATCTACCAAAATGAAAGTGAATATATATGGGAGTTAATCGCAGCCTTTTTAATTTTATAGTTGGCGAGAGTTATGTTTCTTGGCTATTACCCTCTTCTATAATTTTAGTTTTGGCGACCACAAACTAGTTATTTTTGTATTGCTTATATGAAAATATATATTTTCTTAAAGAGTAGAAATGTTGCGGTATGTTAATTATAATAACAGTTGTTTTTATGATTGCTTTATTAACATTTTGGGCACGCGTGAGAGACTTCCTCTTTCTTCCTCATGGCGATGGTGAAATAATTTGCAGTTTTGTCCCTGCTCACTAAAAGGTAATTTTTGTTTGTTTTTGATTGAGATATGCTGTATAATTCTTGCATTTTATAGTTTAAGGTACCAAATATGCAGAAATTACAGTTTTGATTGTATATTTGACTGTGTAATGTGTCAGGCTGGAACATTCTGACGTTATCTGGAGTCTAGAAAAAACTATATAATTGATGCACTGTGAAAAGTTGCGAGTAGAGAGAATTGTTGTAAAAAGTGAAAAGCGATTGAGCGACTGCATGCAGTTGTTGATGTACGCTGAATAAAGTTGAAAAACTTCATACGACGACTCCCGCCTTGTTGCTGAGTGAACGGGTTGCGTGGATAAACGAATCCGAGTTACACTTATCAGGATTCAAGCATTGGGGCTGAATCAACTACTGATAAAAAAAAAAAGCCAACAACGAGTGTAACATTCTGGGGGCCAAGGTGTGATCCACGCCATAGCCAAGGGTTCAACTGCTACAACAAGCGAGTCAACGTTACGAGAGGCAGTCATCGAGGGTAGCCGCCAACGAGTTGCGTCGGGAGGGGCAAACATACTAGGACTATATCCCCGATAGATTCGGGTTGACTGCAAAGGCGTGTAGTCGCCGAAGAGTTGCTTCGTGAGAGAACAGCAGACTACGTGGCTGCCGCAAGACTATGTCGAGGGACAGTCTCGAAGCTACATCGCCAGTATTAGAGAGAGCGACGAGCGGACGTCGCGTCTACTTCAGCACAGGAGCGTGTACATCGACACCAGCGTGGTGCAACATCGCATACGACGAGGACAGCGGGACCCGCGTCAGCGCAGTCGACTTGTGACAAGCATCATCGCTACTGCAGAAAGCGTGCTATTCTAGAAGACTAGAACAGTCTAGAAAGGTGCAGCACAGTCAAGAACTTTCCAGAAAAGCATCAAGATGGCTGACTTCTGGCAGAAAGGGATTGAGCTGAATCTAAAAGGCAAGCAGTTGACGGAGCACGTCAAGTCTCAGGAGAGAATACGAGAAAGAGAACTACATTGCTACACCTTTACAGAAAAAAGCTACCGCAAACGCTTTCGTGAATGCCGGCCTTTGTAAGACGAGACACAAAAGCAATTTGTGGAGCGCCTGTCGTCATACTTACACAAGTGGGAGGAATTATCAGGCGAAGTGAAGTTCTACGATAGTCTCCATGACCTGATCGTGAAGGAGCAATTTCTCAATGCCTGTCACAAGGACCTGGCGACCACTTAGAATTACAAAAGCTGCAGACGCTTAAAGATGTGACGGAAGTTGCTGAAAGATATCTCATTGCTCACGGAAAGACGCTGGGGCCACCAAAGGCGACGAAACATTTTCAGAAGACTGGAAACCAGGGGAACCAAATCCAGGGGAATCAGACGAGCCAGAGACAGACGGACTCCATGCCACCTTCCAGGGAAGGGCATTCAAGAGGCTGTTTCACCTGCAGCTCCACAGACCACAGAGCTGCTAACTGTCCTCAAAACAAAAGTAGCGGACAGCGGAGCAATACGGACAATGCAGCGGCGGGCAACTGACAGAGGCGGTTCTCCAATCAACGGCAGATAGCCAGAGAAAACCTGAAGAAATCCCAGGACTGTGGAAAGCACTACTATGACCGTAGGGCTGTGAACAGAAAGTTCAAACCTGGCAACAAAGTGCTGGTGCTGCTACCTACCGATAATAATAAGTTGCTGATGCAGTGGAAAGGCCCGTACGAAGTGGAGACCGTGGTGGGGATCAACGACTACAAGGTAAAGGTCGGCCAGCATTCCAAGATATACCACGCCAACCTCCTTAAGCTGTGCGTGGAAAGGCCATCGGAGACTGTACACGCAGCAACAGCAGCTGAGATCGACGACAGCTTTGACAGCGAGGAACTGTTGGAACTTGGAGACTTCCACAGCAAAGAAGGCATCGATGATGTTAAGCTAGGACCAAGTTTGACGGAAGGTCAAAAGATCGAGCTCAAGAACCTTATGGGCGAGTTTCCCCAGAATTTCAGCGATGTCCCAGGCTCTATGACTTTGGTCGAATATGAAGTCCACCTCACTTCAAATATTCCCGTTCGATTCAAACCCTTCCCGATCCCTTTCATGGCCCGTAAATCCTTGAAGAAAGATATCGATGAGATGCTGAAGATGGGCATCATCAGAGAGTCCAGTTTCCCCTATCGTGGTCGTGAAGAAGAAGGACGGAAGCAACAGAGTATGCATCGACTACAGTAAGGTTAACAAGATCACCGTCTTCGACCCCGAGCCGATGCCTACTGCAGCAGACCTCTTCCGCCAATTATCGGGGAGTAAAATCTTCTCAAAGATTGACCTCAGCAAGGGTTATTGACAAGTCCCCGTGCGTCAACAAGACATACCAAAGACTGCTTTTGTAACTCCTGATGGGACGTACGAATGCCTGAGGATGCCTTTTGGCATTGTCAACAGCGGTGCTACCCTGAAGAGCGGAATGAGGAAGATGCTCAAAGGAATGGACAACGTCGTGTGTTACTGGGACGACCTGCTAGTCCACACCCAGACCTGGAAGGAGCATCTGATGACCTTGAGGGAGCTGTTTCACCGTCTCACAGAAGCCAACCTGACCGTGAGACCCAGCAAGTGCATTCTGGGAACCGACAACGTCGACTTCGTCGGACATGCGACGGAAGAAGGAGACAACGGAGGATGCACTGACTCCAGGAAAGCCCACGAGATCACTGTTTTTGACCCTGGGCCGATGACAACCGTAACGGACGAGGGCGTGGTTTCCTTGCGGATGAAAGAACATTGACTCTGTGTAGATAAACTGAGAACATTGACAGTATCCAGACAGACTTGCAGATGAAAAACATTGACTCTGTGTGGATGAACTGAGAACATTGACAGTATCCAGGAAGACTAACATAAGTTTTAATTCTGGACTTTATTTGTACATTGCGTCTCAACGTTGTTGAAAGAAATTAAGTAAATTTTTTCTTGTGTAGGGGGTAATGTTATGTTGAAACGCGCACGATAGATCCGATCGTTTTGTTTTGCAAAGCATGCAATAATAGAGTGTTTTTACCTTTGATTGGATTTTGCGTTGTTGTTAGAAGAAGTTTGGTATAATGTTAATAATTTTTGTTGGTCGATATTATTGGAGAATTCTCTAGAGTTGCTTGTTTACTATCGATTGAATCTTCGCGATAAATGTAGATAGCTGAGAATATTCTTGCACTGTAAAGAAAGTTGTATGACGTAAGACAGTGATGACAATGGGAATAAACGTCGTCATCACTCCCATGGAATCGTATTTGCTCTACCGCAAAGACAAAGCTTCCATGAGTTATTTTATTGCTAAAAAAACATTTTGTTGTGGCAGTTCTGAGTTTTATTAAAATGACTAAATGACTGTATTCATGATTACAGGTCTTCTATCTGTCAATCATAGGAGGCACTAGCCTCAAGGACGTTACGGAAAAGATATGGAATTGCTGTTGAGCCCCAGACTGGCCTTCACCTATACATTAACGGGAAAAGTGAAGACGAAGGGGAGGCTTAAGGACTTTCAGAATGTCTTAAATAATGTTTATGGTACGTGTCGCAAGGCGAAATGGTTATAATATTATGCTTCTATATATATAACTTGCTTAGCCGGAAGTCCTTCTTCGCCTCTACTATAAAGTTTGTCTCCTATGGACGCTGATCTGGACAGGTGCTGAGAGCTGCTGATCGGCCTGCTGTGTGCTCAAAACCACCCAAATCGTCATAGCCGACATTTCCTTACCGAACGTTTAACCGTTTCTGAGATAAATAAATAAACAAAATGTCCACAAACTGCAATAGCCTCATTCCGCGCGCTTCCATTAAAAATCAAATTGAGGTTTCAGCATGTTTTCCCATATAGACCAAAAAATTCTTGGTTTTTCTACGTAGCCTTGGTAGCTTAGTGGGTTAATATTTCGCCTATGATTTCGGGCGACCTAAGATCGATACTCACGCGGGCCATATTTTTTTTTAGTTTTTTTTTTTTTTAAACTCTACAATATGGATATTTTTTTTTATTTAGACTTTTTACCTTTAATTTATTATTATTATTATTATTATTATTATTATTATTATTATTATTATTATTATTATTATTATTATTATTATTATTATTATTATTATTATTATATCTTATATCAAATTTTCTTTTAAAACCTTGGTGTTCCGGTCCTGATTTGGCTCGGAAGAGTCGGCTGGACCTAAAGCAACAATCAATCAATCAATCAAACCTTGGTGTTTTTTATGATTTCTATTTGTATTATTCTATATTCAATATTATTATTATTATTATTATTATTATTATTATTATTATTATTATTATTATTATTATTATTATTATTACTTATAAACTAATAATAATAATGATTATTATTATAATAACAATTATAATATCTTATATCAAATTTTATTTTAAAACCTTGGTGTTTCTTCTGATTTCTATTTGTATTATTCTATATTCATTATTATTATTATTATTATTATTATTATTATTATTATTATTATTATTATTATTATTATTATTATTATTATTATTACTACCAAGGATCGGGATGGGGTGGTACGTGTAGGTAAAAGGGGGCTACGGGTAGGTTTAAAGGGGCATGGGTAGGCATAACGGGGATACGGGTATATATAAAGGGGTATGGTGATGGTCGATTCCTTTCATCCATACCTGCGAAACGATCAACGGGGAAGTATCAAGGAGGGTACAGGTAGGTATCAAGGGGGTATGGGGAGGTATCAAGTGGGTTCGGGGAGGTATCAAGGGGGTATGATGAGGCATCATGGGGGGGGGGACGGGGAGATATCAGGGGGGGGTATGGTGAGGTATCAAGGGGGATATGGGGAGGTATCATCGTCCAAATGAAACTCGCAGACAAAAGTTCTCTCTGTCTATATTTTAAACAGCATCATGTGTACCCTGGCTTGCCAGGGTACTAAAACCACTAGTAATGTATATATTTAGAGTAGGCTATAGTTATAGCGAGGGCCTGTGCCAAGTCAAGGCGAGCTGAAGGTGTGAAACTATAACGGCTGGTATGGTCAGTTTGTTCTATCTATATATATAAATTGCTTAGCCGGAAGTCCTTCTTCGCCGCTACTAAAAAGTTTGTCTCCTATGGACGCTGATCTGGGCAGGTGCTGAGTGCTGCTGATCGGCCTGCTGTGTGCTCAAAACCAGCCAAATCGTTATAGCCGACATTTCCTTACCGAACGTTTAACCGTTTCTGAGATAAATAAATAAACAAAATGTCCACAAACTGCAATAGCCTCATTCCGCGCGCTTCCATTTAAAATCAAATTGAAGTTTCAGCATGTTTTCCCATATAGACCAAAAAAATCATGGTTTTTCTACGAAGCATTGGTAGCGTAGTTGGTTAATCTTTCGCCTACGGTTTCGGGCGACCCAAGATCGATACTCACGCGGGCCATATTATTATTTTTTTTTTACACTACAAAATGGATATTTTTTTTAAAATTTAGACTTTTTACCTTTAATTTTTTATTATTATTATTATTATTATTATTATTATTATTATTATTATTATTATTATTATTATTATTATTATTTTTCTTAAACTAATAATAATATTAATAATAATAATAATAAATTATTATTATTATTATTATTATTATTATTATTATTATTATTATTATTATTATTATATCAAATTTTCTTTTAAAACCTTGGTGTTTTTTATGATTTCTATTTGTATTATTCTATATTTAATATTATTATTAGTAGTAGTAGTATTAGTATTAGTAGTAGTAGTAGTAGTAGTAGTAGTAGTAGTAGTAGTAGTAGTAGTAGTAGTAGGCCTGCTGTGTGCTCAAAACCAGCGAAATCGTTTTAGCCGACATTTCCTTACCGAACATTTAACCGTTTCTGAGATAAATAAATAAACAAAATGTCCACAAACTGTAATAGCCTCATTCCGCGCGCTTCCATTAAAAATCAAATTGAGGTTTCAGCATGTTTTCCCATATAGACCAAAAAATTGATGGTATTTCTAGGAAGCATTGGTAGCTTAGTTAGTAAAACCATTCGCCTACCGTGCAGTGCGACCGAAGGTCAAATCTCACCCGACCACTTATTTTTTATTTATTTTTTTTAGTTCACTAAAATATGGATATTTTTCTTTTTAATTTAGGCTTTTTACCTTTAATTTAATATTATTCTTATTATTATTATTATTATTATTATTATTATTATTATTATTATTATTATTATTATTATTATTATTATTTATAAACTAATAATAATAAATTATTATTATTATTATTATTATTATTATTATTATTATTATTATTATTATTATTATAATATCTTATATCAAATTTTCTTTTAAAACCTTGGTGTTTTTTATGATTTCTATTTGTATTATTCTATATTCAATATTATTATTATTATTATTATTATTATTATTATTATTATTATTATTATTATTATTACTTATAAACTAATAATAATAATTATTATTATTCTTATAATAACAATTATACTATCTTATATCAAATTTTATTTTAAAACCTTGGTGTTTTTTCTGATTTCTATTTGTATTATTCTATATTCATTATTATTATTATTATTATTATTATTATTATTATTATTATTATTATTATTATTATTATTATTATTACTACCTAGGATCGGGATGGGGTGGTACGTGTAGGTAAAAGGGGGCTACGGGTAGGTTTAAAGGAGCATGGGTAGGCATAACGGGGATACGGGTATCTATAAGGGGGTATGGTGATGGTCGATTCCTTTCATCCATACCTGCGAAACGATCAACGGGGAAGTATCAAGGAGGGTACAGTTAGGAGCCAAGGGGGTATGGAAGGAATCAAGGGGGTATGGGGAGGTATCAAGTGGGTTCGGGGAGGTATCAAGGGGGTATGATGAGGCATCATGGGGGGGGGACGGGAAGATATCAGGGGGGGGGGGTATGGAGAGGTATCAAGGGGGATATGGGGAGGTATCATCGTCCAAATGAAACTCGCAGACAAAAGTTCTCTCTGTCTACATTTTAAACAGCATCATGTGTACCCTGGCGTGCCAGGGTACAAAAACCACTAGTGTATCAATAAAAATGTTATTGTGAGTTGAAGAGGCTGGGCTAAACCAGTTGGGATGCTCCCCGTTCACGTGTAATAGTCCAGAGGTGATCATTCAGCTCCCAGTTCACGTGTAAATAGTCTAGAGGCGAGAATTCAGTACGGGTAGGACAGGCATAACGGACGGTTGTGCGGAAATTCTGTAGAAAGATTTGTAGTCCTACGAGGATAGAAAAACATAATTAAACTTAGAAAGAAGTTTATTATGTGGAAGTATTAACCTTGCAAAATATTCTTGGAATAGGTTTCGTAAAGTTAATACGGAGTTTACTAGATTCACTTATGGTAGTGTGTCGTACGCTTTTGTAGCTAGTCGAGCACTAGAAGTGTTTTGGACATTGAGGGACATTATCATCATTATTGATGAAAGGCGATAAGGTCTAGGTGGTGTACTCAATGGTCACAAAAGTAAACTGTCTGCTAGGAAGTGCAGTGATTTAGTATAGGGCTAAATGGATTCTATTCCTCACTCGACAGCTGAACGTGCCGGGTCCGTCATCCACAAGTCGTGAATGGGTAAGTGGAGGTCTTATCCGTTTGTGAGTCTGGACGGAGCGCACATGAATGAGGGAGAAGAATGAAAGTTGTCTTGTTATATCATTATGTTTTATGCTTGAAATGTTATTGTTAATGAGTATTTCGTAGTAAAGTATGAAACATTATCGAAGTCAAAGACACTTAGTAGATAAGAGAGAAGTTATCGGGCACGTGGTTAACTTGAATGTTCGGCTGTGCTACGAGTCGGAGTGGTGATAGCGGAGAGGGAGGGAGTGAGACGACGGGGGAATAGTATAAGGGTGAAGGTGACAGTGACAGAATGGGATGGAATTTATCCGTTGTAAATACATTGTGCAGACTTGCTATGGGGTGTTGCTGACCGCTTTGGACTGCTCCACTTCTCGGTGGTTTGGTTTCCTGGTTCCACTGCGGTGTGTCGAGCGATCGGCCGGTTGCTCGAGTGCATCCCAACTTTGTTCGTCTTGCCGTTCTCCATCACGTCATTCTCCATTGATCATCGGCGGTTCTCTCAGGGACTGCACTTCATCAAGGCCTACTTCTGAAGAGACTGTGGGAAGCGGAGAGGGCGGGGTTGGCCGCCATCTTTGTTATGGTTCGACACGTGGACACGAGGCCTACTCTACTCATCGCTTCATCTTCGAACGTCCGTTTCGACTCAGGCCAGTAACACTCACCTTTGTTTACTGTTTCCCCATCATTACCCTCCCTCCTCCGGTGTAGAGAGATAGTTATAATAATTTTGGAAGATTTCCATTGGCGGTTGTTATTTCAGTACCTGGACTGTTGGTGAACTGCTGTTATGCTTATTTAAATTGTTTTTTTTTCATTGCTATGTTAGTTTGATTTGTCGAGAGTGAAAGCTTTTAGTTTGAATAAAGTGTGATTGCATTTGTAAACATAATTTTTCATGATGCCATTATGTTGTTCGTCTTTGTGTGTCCAATCATCTTCTCGTCTCAACGGCTGTAGGAAACGTGACAGTTGGCGACCGATTGTGTGTGTGTCTGTTTATGTTGAGCGTGTGATCGTATGAGCGAATGAGGTCAGCGGAATCGCGTCAGTTGCAATAAAACAAAGCAACTAAAATGTATTTGGCAAAGGTATCTGTAGCTTTATTGCAATTAATGTTGATTGCACTGTTTATTGATGCAAAACAAGCAAATGAGGACTATTTCAGGTGTACTGTTACTGCAACGTGTTTTTGTGCATTAAGTTATTTTTGTAAGTTACAGTAAACAACTGCACTAAAATACTTCAGTTCTGAATAATTATGATTTGGTTGCTGATAAAACATTTTTGAACATTTAATTTGAGAAACTCTTAAAATATTTGTACTGATATTAAACCTGAAGTGTTTGTTATTTTGGTTGCTTTGTTCTATCAATTACATATGTTGATGCATTAATGTGTGATTTTCATTGGATTAAAGGTTTTTCCTACTTCGATGCATTGTCCCTTGCTCTGTAGGCTTACCTAATAGATCAATTAATAATGCATCGAAGTAGGAGAAACCTTTGATCCAAAGAAACTCGCAAATCAGGCCACTATTGCACCAATATAGAGCAACATTACACTGACATTGGATAGATATTGGAAGCAATGAATAATGAAAATCTCAAATTAGACCAGTATTGAACCAACATAAGATCAACATTACACTGACATTGGATAGATATTGGAACCAATGAATAATGTAAATCACGAAATAGACCAATATTGAACCAACATAGGAGCAACATTACACTGACATTGGATATATATTGGAACCAATGAATAATGAAAATCCCAAATTAGACCAATATTGAACCAACATAAGAGCAACATTACACCGACATTGGATAGATATTGGAAGCAATGAATAATGAAAATCCCAAATTAGACCAATATTGAACCAACTTTGGAGCAACATTACACTGACATTGGATGGATATTGAAACCAGTACTAAATCTAATACAGACGCAATATTTAGCAAATGTTAGAGCAATATTGTTGCACTATAGAAGCAATATTGCACTAATATTGGCTGCACATTGGATACAATGTTAAATCCAATATTGCTGCAATAATAGGGCGATTTCAGCTTCCAACATTGCAGCAATGTTGTACTGTGTAGCAACATTTAAATGTGCCTCGCTTCGCTGCCGCACAGCTGCAGTTTCCGTCATAAAGCTTATATAGACTGTAGCAACAACTGCATATTAGGGATAATTTAATGTCCTAAAATGTTGATACGGGTAGGTAAAGCGATAGGCAGCAAGTGAATATATTGTGAAAAAAACCAAAAACAGTCACACACACAGACACACACAAACACACTAACGCGCGCGCACTCTACACACATACCTGCATACATACAAGCAGAATGCACTACCGAAACAAAGCTTAACAACAAAGTAAAAATACATAAATAAATAAATAAAATTACTTGAGAAGTGAACGTCGGGAAGTTATAGGAGGTCGGCAAACCCCAAAACTGACGCTGCTCTTTACTGTATTTTACAGCACGGTATACTGAACTGTATTTCAATCTAATCTAATTTAACCTAATCTAACATAACCTTACCTTATCTATCTAAACTAACGAATATAATCCAATCTAAGCTAATACAATGTAATCTAAATCTAAACTTCAATTGTATACAAAACTGGCAATTGCGCAGTTTACTCTTCGTAATGATGTATGCTATGTTCTCCATAACTACTAACATAATGTTAAACAAATTAATTAAGCTGCTAATTTTACTTGCATTCATTTTAATTGAATTTATTCTAATTATCATAATTGTATGTTGATTTCTTTTCATAAGGCAACTATGTTGTCTAATATTACAGAATGATATAAATAGACTTTAAATAAAATAGATAATAAATGAAGAAATAGTAGAAGAGTACATTATTATTATTATTATTATTATTATTATTATTATTATTATTATTATTATTATTATTATTATTACTACTACTACTACTACTACTACTACTACTACTACTACTACTACTACTACTACTACTACTACTGTCACCTACCTTATAAGCAGCCGTTGTACGTCAAACCCTTGTGATTGTGTAGGACCTAAGTACTTCTAATAAAATATCCGTCAGCCGATGCAGACTATCTTCTAATTGTAAACCATAATTGCGCATGCGCATGCCAGTGTAACGGACGACTTTAATTACCCACTACCTCCTCCACCCGACCCTTCAGATCCCCATCCTTCCCTTTCTCCACCTCTGTCTGTCTGTCTGTTTGTCTGTCTGTCTCTCTCTCTCTCACTCTCTTTGAACACATTTCTTAAAACACATTAAAAAAAAAGTTCTTTAGAAGAACTCTCTTAAAACACATAAAAAAATTAAATGAACATCAACTGTTGTTAGGCCCAAAAAAAAATCCTGTTTACAGTATCCCGACCGACCCTAATTGTGTGGCCCGACCCTAAACATTTGTTTGGGATCGTGTGGAAAAAATTTTGAAAAAGGGGAAAAAATCGCACCCATGATAGAAATAATGTTTAAAAAAAAAAAAAGCTGTCCTACCGACCCTACTTTTTCCCTATATTACCGTAAACAGGCATATTATTTTGTTTGGTCTTCATGGATAATTTTGATATTGATATTATCTATTGATGCCCTTGTTTCTTTGTTATGGTTCCATGATGTTCATGTTATAACATTAATTTGTTGTAGTTACTAGTTATTGTTACAAGCCCCAAGGGCACCCATGCAGCGCTTACTCTTTTACCCTTGGAAAATCAAAGTGTTATCTTATCTTATCGTATCTTATCTTCTTATCTCTTTCAGTGCTATGGCTTTCCATGAGGACCAGCCCTTCTAGAAATGTTTTTATTCTCTCTCTGCAACAACGTGCGGGGCCTGAATGAGGACCTACATATCTTCACAGCAGTGCGTTATATCCGGGTCATGCAGGGGGCAACGAATGACGTCTTGCAAAACGAGTCCTCACCCATTTGCACTGTCGAGGTTGATTGATTGATTTATTGTTGCTTTAGGTCCAGCGGACTCCTCCGAGCCAAATCAGGACCGGACAACCCCCGATCCGCATAAAAGATCTGCTGAAACAACCCTAGTGGGAAAATTGAACGCCCTCCACCGGCCAGTCACTTTACAATAAAGACATCCCACGCGGGGGACGGCTGAGGGTTTACCTCAACTACGCGAACCCCCGGTTACAAAAACAAAATAGAATACAACCATCATTACAAATCATCAACGAAACATATACATATAAAATGCCTATATTGCTAAATACTAACATCATAGGAAGCCCTAGTGACCACCCAGCAGAAAGCGTCCAACACTCCCAAGCTGATCCAACAGACCTCATACACAAACAAGGAGTCTTGTCCAGGAAGAGTTTTCAAGAAAAAAGGTAGGTCATTGATCTAGCGAAGAAGAAGATAGTATAGCAGAGTGATAGGACAGAGCAGGAATGGGAAAGAGTATATGAGGAAGATAGCAACAGTGGGAATTTAAAGCACTAAATTTCGAACGAACAACGATGCTTAACGTCCTATTATAAAGTGGGGATACTATTTATACTGAAACCCCCGGCACTCCACTGTCGAGGGAAAGTGAGGGAGTCTATAGTCTATACATTACAACGAATCTTGGTTGTTGTTTTTTTCTCCACTCATTAAAAAAAAGTGTACATTTTATTTTGTTGGGTGTGGCCGTGTGTTTGTTTGTGTGTGCGTGTGTGTGTGTGTGATATCCCAGCCTGTGAAAATGCAGTCATTAAACTACTTATAGATAGACTTTCTCCTTCCTCCTCCCCTCAATTTTGTGTTAATTTTATTAATTCTGTACACATGTCAATGACATGGAGATGAACGTCTTTTAACATCATGTTTCTTCTACTTCTTTTTCTTTTCCCCGTGGGCGTGCCGGGGGTTTCAGTATAAATAGTATCTCCACTTTCTGGAAATTTAGTGCTTTAAATTCCCACTGTCGCTGTCTTTCTCATGCGTTCTTTCTCATTCCTACTCTATTCTATCAATCTACTATACTATCTTCTTCTTCGCTAGACCAGTCACCTACCCTTTTTCTTGAAAACTCTTCCGGGACAAAACTCCTCATTTGTGTGTGAGGTCTGTTGGATCAGATTGGGAATATTGGACGCTTTCTGCCAAATGGTCACTTTGGCTTCCTATGATATTATTATTTAGCAATGTAGGCATTTTATATGTATGTGCTTTGTTGATATTTTATAATGATGCTTGTATTCTATTTTGTTTTTGTAAACAGTGATTCGATACTGTTACACGTTGTTTATTTATCAATTGTTGGTTCAGCCCGATGCTTGAATCTTGATAAGTGTAACTCAGATTCGTTTATCCACGCAACCTGTTCACTCAGCAACAAGGCAGGCGTCGTCGTATGAAGTTTTCCAACTTTATTCAGCAAACATCAAAAACTGCATACAAGATTGCTTTCGTAAATCACTTCAGAGATCATCATCAAAAATCTCCATAAATCATTCACTCTTTCACTCTTCAAGCAGACACAGTGCGTCACTTATATAGCCTCTCTGCAATCGAGAAAAAGTTCGAACATTCCAGCATGAAGCAACAACACCCAATCAAAACTAAAACTCGTCCTATGCACTGTCTTACGTCATAAAACCTTATTTAGGATAAAAGAATCTCTTAGCTATTAATAGATTTATCGCAAAGCTTCGGACAATAGTAAACAAGCTACTCTAGAGAATTCTCAACAATATCGACCAACGAAAATTATCAACATTGTACACAGCTTCTTCTATCAACAATGCAAAATCAAATCAAAGGTAAATACACTCTGTTACTGCATGCTTTGCAAAACAAAATGATCGAATCTATCGCGCGCGCCTCAAACGTAACAGATACATGTAAATGAGAGTAAAGCCTCAGCGTCTTCTGCGCGTGGGATGCCTTTATTGTACAGTGACCGGCTAGTGGAGTGCCTTCAGTGTTACCACTGGGGTTGTTTCAGGAGATCTTTTATGCGGATTAGGGATGAATCCTCTTTCAGCCAAATTGTGGTCTTGATTTTGTGGTCCTGATTCGGCTCTTTGCAGTCCGCTGGACCTTGTAAGCAATGAATAACCAACAAACTTCTTCTTCTTCCTTTCCTTCTCCTCCTCCTTCTTCTTCTTCTCATTCTTCTTCTTCTTCTTCTTCTGCTTCTTCTTCTTCTTCTTCTTCTTCTTCTTCTTCTTCTTCTTCTTCTTCTTCTTCTTCTTCTTCTTCTTCTTCTTCTTCTTCTTCTTCTACCACTGTATAAAAAGTAGTCCATTGTGTATGCAATAAGACTTTTTCATTATATCATTTACTTTTTGGTTGCCGTCATTCTTTGCCTCTAATAACTGTGCATCTGCATGACATAAAAACATTAGATGATATTAATTTTCATCAAAGTGCATTGTTAGCAAAACTTTTGATGGATTCTCCTGTGGCTAGATTTGTGTAAATAATTTTATTTTATTTATTTATTTCCCCCCCCCCCTCTGCCCCCCCCCCGTCTTATTATCTTTGGTGGAAAAGACGTAAATAAAACAACCAACCAAGCAACCAACCAACCAACTAACCAACCAACCAATTATCTTCTTCTTCTTCTGCTTTGTCACCTTCATCTTCTTCTCTTTCTTTTCCACCTTTTTCTTCTGCTTCTTCTTCTAGTAGTAGTAGTAGTAGTAGTAGTAGTAGTAGTAGTAGTAGTAGTAGTAGTAGTAGTAGTAGTAGTATTTGATGTTGTTATTGTAGTTGTTGTTGTTGTTGTTGTTGTTGTTCTTCTTCTTCTTCTCCTTCTTCTTCTTCTTCTGCTTTGTCTCTTTCATCTTCATCTCTTTCGTCTCCTACTGTAATAGTAGTAGTAGTAGTAGTAGTTAGTAGTAGTAGTGGTAGTAGTAGTAGTAGTTGTTGTAGTTAGTAGTAGTAGTAGTTGTTGTTGATGATGTTGTTATTGAACTGAACTCTTGCTCGTGACCGGACCGGTTGGGTTGTGTTTCGCTCTGCAGACTTTCGTCTTTTTTTGGTGATATTTACCTACTAGACAGCCCAAAACGAATGGATTGAGTAAATATTCGTAAGCTCCCAGTGCTAGCTTCTTTATATGACTTTCTATGCGCCAGACCATTGTATAAATTGATTTTTGTGTGTCGGCTTCATTATCCTGTGTGGTAGGCCTATATGTGAGTTTATGACGTAGACCTAGGTATTTCTTCTGTGTGCTGTGTTGTAGGCTTCGTATCGTGATGTTATCAAGTGAACACGATAGACACAGGTCTGATTCACGCAAGCGTAACAAACCGGAGTCAACATCGCCTATTCAAGAAGAGCGTGACGGTAAAAAAGCAAAGTCGTCGTCTCGCGGTAGGCCTACTAACAAGAATAACACTAGTGGACAGTCAATCCTCAACCACTTTAGCCCTGTGCCGGGGGGTGTAGAACAAGTACAAGTACATGTAGAGCAAGACAAAACAGAGGAGAACATTGATAGAAGACAGGGTTTTGGCGAAAAAGCAGTCATGTCAGGACAAGAAACATTCACGATTAGTGACGTGATGAATCGGATAATCGCCATGGATACCAGCCTAAATAATATTGTGAAGGATATGCGTGACTCTCTGAATGAAAAGCTGAGTGACTTGACTCAACAAGTCGGGCAACTAAAAGCAGACATTTTTGACTTAAAAACAGAAAACGACATTCTTAAACAAGATCTCTTGGAAAGCAAAAACAAAATTACGAGTCTAGAAGAAAAAGTGGTAGAGGCAGAGTATGGTGCCAGCGTGGCTAGAGAGCGCAGCAACCATGCGGAACAGTATTCAAGGCTCTGGAACATCAAGATTCTTGGTGTTCCAGAGGTTTCAGTGTCTGGCAGGGGGGAAACTGCCGCAGAAAGTGAGAAACAGGCTTTAGCTGTTTTCCATGACAAGCTAGGTCTTAATCTTATCACCCCTGCTGATCTTGACGCTGCTCATAGAATTGGTGACAGAAAGAAAGACAATACCAAAAGCCCCAGACCCATCATTGTGAGGTTTATCTCTAGGAAGACCAGGCAACAAGTGCTGCAGCATCGTAAGCAGCTGAAAGGTTCCAGAGTGGTCATCGTAGATGACTTGACCCAGGCCAATTATTCCTTGTTCCAGTCTGTGGCTCAACACCCAGGTGCTCTGAAGACCTGGTCCAAAGATGGTGTGGTATTTGCTGAATCCCTTATGAACAAGGTTTTTCGCATTGAGAAACCACAGGATATAGGTATAAAACTGTCAATCGATGCATTGCCTCAGTCTGCTCTTCCTACATTGCGTGCAAGACTTAGAAATCTGGCAGGAAAAAATGCTAAATGGAAAGAAATTTGTGGTGCACTGCCACCTCAAAGTGACAATGACAGAGACATTATAAAAACAAAGGAAATGGTCCAAATCGCGGCTAAAGAGTTGTTGAACAATTGCAAATAAACATTGTGGCGGGTCGGGTGCCTGTGCTTGGCAAGTCTCTACCCTCTCCCCCGCAATGCTCCCCACCTTATTCCACTGGTGTTCCTGAGGTTTCAGTGTCTGGCAAGGAGGTGATTGTGTGACCAAGTGTGTAGTGACAATATGTGATCTTTTGTGGTGAGGCGGGCCAGGCGATTGAATTTTGATATTAGGTTTATAAATGATTTGTTATAAGTATGTGTTTATTTTCCTATTATTTTCAGTCATATGCAAATTATTTGTTGTTGTTTGCATCGCATTAGATTTCTGTCGCTTTGACTACGCGTTTGCATTCGAGCCTGTTTTTCTTTATGATTGGTTGTTGTTTACATCTCATCAGACCTCTGCCGCTGAGAGCGATGCTTTTTTCTGACGCCTGTTTGTTTACATCTCTGTGGAGTTTTGTATGCCTATTTCTTGTAGCTTATTTTGACTACACAACTACGCGTTTGCGTTCGAGCCTTGATTGGTTGTTGTTTACATCTCATCTGCCGCTGAGATTGATGTTTTATTTCTGACACCTGTCTGCGTTTACATCTCTGTGGATTTTTGTATGCCTATTTCTTGTAGCCTATTTTTATCTCCATGTGTATAGCTGGCTAACCATTACGTTTTATTTTTGGCACTGCGCGAGCGACGAGTTCAGAAAATTCGATTATGTTTTGTTTTGTGTTTTTGTGGGTGTGGCTGATGCTGTTTATATGTTGTCTTTGTTGTTTGTGTATTGATGATCTTTTAACTGTACGTGACCTGACCTTGAACCCGTGGTTTACTATGGGGAAACCCTTGTGTTGCTTACTGTTACTGCTATTCTTGCTTTTTGAATGCTATGTTTTCTCATGGTTTTTCTGGCTTTTTTAGGCTTTCCATGTTAAGAGAGAGAGAGAGCAGCACCTTTCTTGGCGTTGTGTTTCAGACATGTTTTTTGATGGATGCGTCATGTAACTTTTTGCATTCTTGTACTTTCCGACCATTAGACACTGGATAGTTATGAAAAACTAAGGATTTGCTCTTTTAATGTCAATGGGATAGGTGATTTTAAGAAAAGAAAAGATATTTTTGATTATTGAGAAATTATGAAGGCAATATATTTTTACTGCAAGAAACTCATATAAAGTCGGATTGTGAGAACCTTATTCGATCACAATGGGGCTATGACTGCATTGTGGCTGGGCAAGAAACGGCTAGTAATGGTGTTGCTATCTTGTTTCGCAACAATTTTGAATTTAAATTACATGGGGTTTTGCGTGATTCGGAAGGACGATACATAATTGCTGATATTGAAATATTAAAAAAACGTGTTACCCTTGTTAACATTTATGCACCTAGTTGTGGAGATCACCCTGAATTTTTTGAGAAAGTGTTTCATGAAATTGTGTTGATTGACAATGATGTAATGATTATTGGTGGAGACTTTAACTTTGCTTTGAATCCGAGAATAGATTCTAATCAACCCTCTAATGTATACCGACCTAGAAGTCGGCAAAAAGTGTTGGACTTCATGTTTGATCATGATGTTGTTGATATTTTTAGAACATTGTTTCCTAATAAAAGATCTTATACTTGGCGTAGATTTAATGGCACTCAAAGAAGTAGACTGGACTTTTTTTTGGTTTCAGATGAAATGTGTCTTGATATTGTTGATGCAAACATAGCCTCTGGATACTGTTCTGATCATTCTTTGGTTGAAATTTGTTTGAAAACGGATATTGTTAAACGGCACCGTCCATTCTGGAAATTCAATAATTCATTATTGAAAGATATATGTTTTGTAAACCTGGTCAAACAGGTCATCTTGGATACGAAGCGGCAATATGCTGTTCCTGTTTACAATATGGATGATTTGCATTTGATCAATGACTGCGATCTATCTTTGTTGATTGATGATCAGCTATTTTTGGAAATGCTTTTGTTAGAAATTAGAGGGAAATGTATTTCGTATGCAACCTATAAAAAGAAAAAAGAAATACAGCAAGAACAGCAGTTAATTAGTGATATTTCGTTGCTGGAAGAATTTTTTTCAAACGATAATGTGCATCTATTAGAACAAAAAAAAAGAGAATTAGTTGAATTGCGTAGGAAAAAAGTCGATGGTTTGATCATAAGATCCCGTTCCCGGTGGATCAATGAAGGGGAGAAAAGTACTAAATATTTTTGTAATCTAGAAAAACGGCACTTTGTCCAAAAATCTATGTGTGTTTTACACACAGAGTCGGGGGATATCTTACATGATTGTGATGCTATTGTGCATGAAGTTAAGTCTTTTTATGAGAATTTGTATAGTTCTCGTGAACATGATGTTGTAGATGTAAACTTAAAAGATCTAAATGTTGAGTCTACGCTATCGGATGAAGAAAGTGCACTATTAGAAGGCCCCATTTCTGTTCAGGAAGCCCTATCGGCATTAAAGCAAATGAAGAACGATAAGAGTCCTGGTTCGGACGGGTATACAACTGAGTTTTTAAAATTCTTTTTCTCTGATCTTGGTGTATTTTTGACGCGATCGATTAACTATGGTTTTTACAAAAACGAAATGTCTGTGACGCAGCGTCAGGGAGTTATAACATGTATTCCAAAGGAAGGTAAAGACAAAGCTTTTGTTAAAAACTGGAGGCCTATTACTCTTCTAAATACTGTTTATAAATTAGCTTCCTCTTGCATTGCAAACCGGATAAAAAAAGTTTTACCACAGATTATTGGTGATCAACAAACAGGTTTTTTAAAAGGAAGGTTTATGGGTGATAATATTCGTTTATTATACGATTCTATTGTTTATTGTGATAATAATAAAGTGCCTGGTATGCTTTTGATGGCTGATCAAGAGAAAGCTTTCGACTCTGTGGCATGGTCTTTCATAGAAAAGTGTTTATGTGTATTCAATTTTGGTCCAGATATAAGGCGTTGGATATCTGTTTTTTATAAGAATATTAGATCCTGTGTTTGTGTTAATGGTCAATATTCGTTGTGGTTTGATGTACAGAGAGGAACAAGGCAAGGAGATCCTGTTTCTCCCTATATTTTTTTACTCTGTGCTGAAATTTTGGCAGTCATGATCAAGCAAAATAAAAATATTCGTGGAATCCGTGTTGTGGATGATGAAGTTTTAATTTCGCAATATGCAGATGACACCATTTTTTTTCTGGATGGTTCCAGACAATCTTTTTTAGAGTGTATTCGGATTTTAAAATTATATGCGGCATACTCTGGCTTAAAGATCAATTTTGATAAGTCAATTGTTGTGTGGATTGGGTCACATAAGTACTCCAACCAGAAGTTTTTGCCAGAGATGAATTTGCAGTGGAATCCACCATTTTTCAAGGTGCTTGGTGTCTTTTTCTCTGTTGATGAAAAGGAAATAGCTCATTTAAATTATGAAGACAAAATTAATGACATACGAAAATTGTTGGCTGTGTGGTCCAAGCGTAATTTAACAGCTTTTGGGAAAATAACTGTTATAAAGACACTGGCGATGTCGAAATTAACTCATTTATTGATGAACCTGCCTGATCCAAGCGATAACTTTTTGAATACAATAAATTCCATGTTCTTTAAGTTTCTTTGGAACGATAAACCTGATAAAATAAAGCGTAAGCAGATATGCCAAGAGTATGCTGCTGGTGGGTTGAAAATGGTCGATATCAAATCCTTTTTGTCAGCTTTGAAGCTAAGTTGTCTTAAGCGCACTTTACAGGATAACGGCAGAA
Organism: Oncomelania hupensis; assembly: GCA_036898135.1. Lineage (NCBI taxonomy): Eukaryota > Metazoa > Mollusca > Gastropoda > Littorinimorpha > Pomatiopsidae > Oncomelania > Oncomelania hupensis. The sequence continues at coordinate 71,038,549 of CM072518.1, read as the reverse complement.
TCTATAGGATTGTTTCAGCAACTTGTGCTTTGATTACTGATGTTAAAAAGTATGGAAGCGAAATTGCACACGTTATTATGAGGCAATGTAAAAATTTGTTTTGGGCCGATGTGTTTAAACATTACAAAAAATGTGGTGATAAATTAACCCCAAAGACATTCTGTGATTTTGTTTCAGAGAATTTGCACTATAATGTACACATTTGCAGAGACACTAAAGTGGTCTACTTGAAAGACTGGTTACAGAATGGTGTAATAAAAATCGGTGATTTGATGAATTTTGACGGGTACCTTTCGTTTGACGCTTTTAAAGTGAAGTTTCCTGGTATTGTAACCAATTTTTTGTTATATGAAGGTGTCATACGTGCAGTTAAGAGGTATCAAACGCTGTTAAAAGTTGATTTTGAAAATGATTTTGTGACTGATGATACACTTCTGTGGAAATGTCTTTCAAAAGGTGATGCTAAGCATATTTACTCTGTACTGATTCAGAGTCCCGAGGAACATCAATCCATAAAGAAATGGAGTGAGAATTTAAATGTAAATATTGATCCTAAGAACATTTTTATGAAAATAATTAACACTACAAATGATGCTAGACTTAGATGGTTCCAATACAAAATAATATACAGAATCCTTCCAACTAATCGATTTTTGTATATCAGACGAATAGTTAACTCACCTTTATGTTCCTTTTGTAGCATGTATGATGAAACGCTAATACATTTTCTATGGGACTGTAATAAATGTCAGAAATACTGGTGTGATATTCAAGCATGGATTAGAACAAATTTTGATCATTGTAACTCATTGTCTTTGTCAAGGGAGCTTATCGTGTTTGGCCTACAGCAAGGTGTGAGAACAGACAGAGTTATTGACCTATTCATTTTGATTGCTAAATATGAAATCTTTTGTGCAAAATTACAAAACATTACACCTAGTATAAACTTATTTATCAGAAGGGCACGGCAATTTTTCGATGCTGAAAGGTATAATTCTAGGTTATATCTGCATTTTGCGTCTGATTGGATTTTGTACAAACACGTATTTGAGTAATTGGCACCACTCCCCAAAGCTCTACCTCTTTCCTTTCTCTATACCTCCATGATGATCAGGTGTCTTCAACATGTTTCACTTTTTATGTTGTGTTGTTATTATTGCTGTTGTTGTTGGTATGAATGGATATATGTACATTTACTGTTTATACTTGGAATATCTTTTTGTAACCAGACTGTTATGTAATATTTTGTGTTGAAAATTATTAAAAAAAATATTTTAAAAAAAAAAAAAAAAAAAAAAAGATGTTGTTATTGTAGTAGTTGTTCTTCTTCTTCTTCTTCTAGTAGTAGTAGTAATAATAATAATAATAATAATAATAATAATAATAATAATAATAATAATAATAATAATAATGAATGGTACTTATATCGCGCAAATCTCACATTGTGACTCATTGCGCACCCACTCGCATTCATCCATTGTACATCCTGTCATTACAACACATATGACATAATATTACAATAAAATAAAAATAACAATAATAATAATTATTATTTGAATGCAAGCTTGAACAGATACGTTTTCAGTTGCGATTTGAATGTCGCCAAGTCAGGTACGCCTCTCATGTTTGCCGGCAGCGAATTCCAGAGAGTAGGCGCAGCAAAAGAATGTCTGATTTTAATGTAGTAGGTGGAGGAGATAAAAGTCAAAAGTTATGATCGTGCTGATTTGTTGAAGTTTAGTGTTAGTGTATAAAAGTGGGAAAAGAAAATATATGTAGTTGAGCTGTAACCAAAGAGGTTACACCTAGATCTAGTTAAAAATTGGAGCTGTGTTGCTCAAAAGGAGGAGGTGCATGTCAAGGATAGAAGTTAGAGCTGTGTCGCTCAGATGAGATAGGTGTGTGTACAGGAGAAAAAGTTACTTGTGAAATTTTGGTGTTTGAATGTGGTAAATAAATTATTATGTAGTTGGGAAATAACCATAGAGGTAGCACCTGAAAGTGTTGGGGATGTAGGAATAGAAGATGTTTGATTAAAATGTCTAAAAAAGGAAGTGTATGTCAAGGAGAAAAGTTAGAGCTATGTAGCTCAGTTGAAATTGGTGTATGTGAAGGAGAAAAGAGGAGAAAAAGATTATTTGTTGGATTTTGATGTATGAAAGTGGTAAAACAAATATTGTGTAATTGAGATGTAACCAAAGAGGTAACACCTGAAGGTGTTAGGGACGTTGTAGAAATAGAAGTTTGATTAGAAAATCAAAGAATGAAATAGTATAAGTCCACAGAAAGGATAAATGGCTGTGTCGCTCAAAAAGCATGAGAGTAGAAACGAATTATTTTCAAATATTTTATTGTGGCTGGTGAAGGTAGGCGGGAAAAGACCCCCCCCCCAAAAAAAAAACAAAAAAAAAAAAAAAAAAAAAAAAAGAAAAAAAAAAGAAAAAAAAAAAAAAGAAAAATGACGTAAAAAAAAGAGGTCGAAAAATTAATCTGTGTGTATGTAAAATGTTTAGTGAAGGTAAAACAAGGGGGTCGGGACATGTAATTGTGAAATAGGTTATGAGAAAGATGGATATGAAAATGAAAGTGTGTCTGCGTATGTGTATGTATGTTTAATGTAATGTAAGGTTACATTAGTGTATACGGGTATGCGATGGGGATGAGTGGATAGTGGGAAGCAGTGTATTAGAAGTTTGATGGAGAAATGTCTAGGGAAGTGGAAGGTCGAGTAGGGAGGGGATGTCTGTGTTGCGGGTTGGGTGGTGTGGAAGTTCAAGTAAGGAGGGTATGTGAGTGTGATGTGTTTGGTGGAGGGGGCGTTGGTGTTTGTGAGACGTTTAAGGGGTTGGTGGTGATGGGTGAAATGTGGAGGGTGGGGGGGAAGGAGGTTCGGGTGTGGTTGGCAAGAGGGGGTTTGTGGTAACGGTTGTGTCTGTGAGGTGGGTTGGAGGTTATTGTTGGGGGGAGGGGGGAGGGAGAGGGCGAGTTTTCTTGGGATAGGATGTTTTTGTGGGGGGTGTAGGTTTGGGGGGGGGGTGTAGGTAGAAGTGGACGAGTTTTGTTGATAGGGTATGGGTGTGAAGAGGGGTGAGTCAAGTGTGTGGGTCGTGGTCGTGAATGTGATGGATGTGGTTGTTCTATCCTGTCCCGTAACCCGGAGGTCGTGGGGGCACCACAGATGATCGTTTAACCAGCATACTCCATCTTTCTCTGTCCTCAGCAGCCCTGATGGCTTCGCTAGTGTCAAACCAGTCCATTCTCGAATGTTGTCCTCCCACCTCTTTTTCGGTCTCCCTCTTCTTCTACCTCCTTGCACTGTGCCTTGCAGAATGGTCTTTGCAAGGCCTGATGATCTGTTTGAAGAGGTTCTGTCTCTTCGGATGTGGTTGTAGTGATGGTGAAAGTCTCGGGTTGGGTGGGGGTGATGATTGTGGTTGTTGTGGTTGTGGTGGTGAAGATGGTGTAGGGTCTGTAATGTGGGTGTTTGGATTTGTGTTGGGTGTGTTGGTGGGACTGTGATTTTGTGTTAGAATGTCCTGTATTTTCGTATTTGTTGTTTGTAGTGTGTGTTGTAGGTAGAGACGAAAGAAGGTTGAAATGTGTTGGTGTATTTGGAATGAGAAGTTATGAAACAGTAATGTGTCTGCTGTGTCAGGGAAAATGGATGTGGGGCGTGTAATCAAGTTGTGGTAGAAGGTCATGTTCTTCAATGAATGTGATGTGTTGTGCCAAGGAGTCTCTAATTTGGTATAGTTCTTGGAGTTGTGAGGGGTTAGTAGTGTTAGATGTAGTTGTAGTACTGATAGTATCAGTACAACTTATGTTAATCTGATGAATAAAATTTGATACAACAACAAAAAAGTAGTTGTAGTGTTAGAAGGTGGGGAAATGTAAAGATCTGTAACGGTAGAGAGAATTTGAGAACATTCTAGGCAGTCTGCATGTGATCTTTGGTTCTCGGTTATTTGGCGTATGTTTTCAAAATTGGTTAACATTGAAGATTGTTCTAAGTCAGGAGGGGGGAAGGGGTGGGTGTCCATGATGATGAAGAAGAAATACTAATGGGAGGGTTGTTGTGTGTGAACAGGTCTGAGGTGTCAGTATTTTAATTCCTTAGTGGCTATGCACTCCGAGCATGCGTACGTGAATTAACAATATTGAAAGAGGAGGAAAGGGGATATATTTTGCTAAATAGTATTTTTATATGATTTTCTTATGATTTTCTTGTTTAAATATGTAAAATGAATAATGTTGTTGTTGCCAAATGAGGTCAAGGGTGATGATGAAGTATATATGTTAAAATGAGAGAGAGAGGTGTGATGAATATGAGGAAGGGGTGACGTTGTATTATAGCATGCTAGAGAAGGATAAATATGAATGAGGGGAGACAATGTAGCCTACTATGACACGGAGAGGGGTGATGAAGGTGAGAACGAAGATGAATCAGGATTGTTTGACTGGAAGTGTAATTATATTATAATGCATATTTGTATAAACAACCACGTTTATGGGGAGAAATATAAATTATTAGAATTAAGAATTGGATTGTTGAAATGCATGTATAAACAGGTCAAGATGGCGGACGGCGGAAGTAGCTGTTGTTTAAGTAGTGTTGACATTTTTTATGAATATAGATTAGTAAGACAATTTATTTGTTGACCAGATTTGGCCTACCTACACTACCTACTTCTGCTTACACTACTTACGATTCAACTTCGACTTTTGCATCCACTAAACACCTTCAATAATGGTACAGGACGCAGTCAATATAAAAATTTCAAAAATAAAAATTCGATTTTCTTTCCGTCTTCTAATAGCGATCTCCCTGCCTTTACACCACCTGTTTGAGTGATGGATGTGTGTTTGGTATGTGTGAGGGTGGATGAGACAGGTGAGCGTGTATGTTGGTATAGGTCGCCGCGCTTTGAGCCTGAATGATTTGGGGTAAGGCGCGTATAGCATCCTGTATTATTATTATTACTACTACGTCGACACTACGACGGTTGGCTTAAAGTTGCCGTTCTTGCTACCGCTGCCTTCTCCTCCATGCTGGTGTGAGGGTGCTGTCTGAGGGACTGCGTACTCGTCGCCGCCTGTACACATCGTGTGCCCCGGACGACAGGGAGACAACCACCTGGGCTTCTGCATCGCACACACTATTTCTCCACAGTCATACACACTTGTATGGGAGGCCAGATATAGCAAACGCGCGAGCATTTGCACGAGCAAATGCGCGATCCTCGCGCACTTGCTCGAGCAAATGCGCGAGATTCGCGCATTTGCTCGAGCAAATGATCGCGCATTTGCTCGAACACTTGCTGCAGCAAATGCTCGAGCATTTGCGTGAGGTTCGCGCACTTGCTCGCGCATTTGCTCCAGCAAGTGTTCGAGCAAATGCGCGTGCGTTTGCTATATTCCGCTCCATACACGTAAAATTTATACCCGGAAAAGAATGTGTATGTAAAAGAATTTGAGACGTGCACAAATTAAATATTTCTTGCATTTATTAGTAATAATATTAATAATAATTAGTGAAAACTAGCACTACTAAACTTAATATCATTCATGAAATAACCTTATCATAACATTAAGGACGATTCAGAACTACTTTTTCTTACCACGATTCACCATTCATAATGCCTACCGAAGAATTAGAAGAGCAGTTTCTTTTAGAAGATAAGACACCCCACGCGTTCTTGCGCAGAAGAAAAAAAATACTCCCGTTTCTATATAGGCCTATATTTACATATTAATTACTAATACTTTAAAAATATTTTAAAATAAAAGCTATCTTAAAACATATTGAGACAGTTATTTAAATTGTATTCTACTTAGAAATTAAGTTTAAGGGCCACAAATATTACTATTTAACATCAAACTAATGCGGATAAATACAAAATATCTAGGTCGGAGATCTACAAAAAAACATGTGTTCATTTTCAGTCCCTTTCCGTTGACAGTTTTCAGCAAAACTCTTATAGCAACGGGCGTAGCAACCGCTCGAGCAAATGATCGCGCACTTGCTCGCGCATTTGTTCGAACACTTGCAGGAGCAAATGCGTGAGCAAGTGCGCGAGGTTCGCGCATTTGCTCGTGCAAATGCTGGCGCAAATGCTCGAGCGTTTGCTATATCTCGCCTCCCATACACTTGCATCACACATAACCATACCTACCTCGCAAGGATTCAGTGTACTGTATTATACGTTATTATCTGTGGGTGACTGCTTCGTTCTTTGAGATTAGCTAAAGACAAGAGTGCTACAGACAGTGAACAGTTGATTAATTGAGCCAGCCAACTTAATCTAATTTGTTCTTCAAGTCTTGCTGGCAAGTGTCTTAATTTGTAATCAAATCTATTTTCTGCTCGATTTGTTTATTGTTACAATTGTTTACCGTTACATATTACCATTGTTACATATTGTTGTGGGGCATTTTGTGTACAGTTTCTAGGGGTTTCGGATTAGACAAGGGAGGTAATTGTTTATTAGCTGTTGGGTTGTGGGTCCGGATAAGGGTTGAGGGTGGTCTAGATCTCCCATTATCCTGTGCGTGTGTGTTTGTTGTTGAATAAAAGAGTGTGACTGTTCATCTGGCACTTTGTGTTAGTTCTTTTGTTTGAGTTCGATTCCTTTCACTCGCTGTTGAGCTGAACGTCCACGGTACCCACTAGGGTGACGTGACATTGTTCTTGTTCTTCTTGTTCTTCTTCTTCTTGTTCTTCTTGTTCTTCTTCTTGTTCTTCTTCTTGTTCTTGTTCTTCTTGTTCTTCTTCTTCTTCTTGTTCTTGTTCTTCTTCTTGTTCTTCCCTTGCTACTGCTGCTGTTTCTCCTACAATAAACACGTTCACCAAAAGAAACAAAGAAAAACAAACAAACAACAAACCCCAAACTATTGGACGTGTACAAAAGGAGAAAATTGCTTTAAATAGATCTACCGCCATCAAAACAAAACAAAACAAAAACAAACAAACAAACAAAAACATTATAGCATTCGAGGTAACAAGGTTGGACCATTCGAGGTATTGTGCATTCGGAATATTGTGTTTTCCCGATTGAGTCAGCTTTA
>CM072518.1:70996484-71026484 GCA_036898135.1 Oncomelania hupensis | reverse complement strand
CGTCGCCCGGGTCACCAAGGACCGCACCTTCCGTTGGGCAGCGGGACGGAGGTGATAAGTGTGCTACTGATGGGAAACTTAGCAAGATCTGCACGAGAGACACCATCATCATAGGAACCTGGAATGTCAGGACCCTAACTGCAGAGGGAAAATTAGAAGAACTGGCCCACGAGCTGGACCACTACCGATGGAACATTTTAGGCATCAGCGAACTGCGCTGGAAAGGCCTAGGTGAAACAACGACCGACAAAGGCCACAAGCCATGTTTAGTTGTGTTTATATGTTGATTGTAATATATATTACTTTTGTAAATGGCCTAGAGCCATTGGTTAGGCACTTAAAAATTTACAGTATATTATTATTATTATTATTATTATTATTATTATTATTATTATTATTATTATTATTATTATTATTATTATTATTATTATAAGCTTTATTTCAGCGTGAGATAAGACAGGCACGAACACGGCGTTGGATTCTTGGTCCACAGAGACATTCTAGCCACTGTCATGGGTTGCCGCCCAGTCTCCAGTAGACTCATTACCATCCGTCTGAAAGCAGCCCCTTTCAAATTTACCATCATCTAGGCCTATGCCCCAACATCAGACTATGAAGACAGCGAAGTGGAGGATTTCTATGAACATGTACAGACTGTCCTTGACCAAGTGCCGAAGAAGGACATAGTCATAGTGCAAGGCGACTGGAATGCCAAGGTTGGCCAAGGTACGCACCACAACTGGGGAGACAAATGTGGACCCCACGGCAACGACGAGACAAATGACAGGGGTCTGAGACTCTTGGAGTTTGCCAGATACAACAATCTGATACTGGCAAACACACTTGGTCTCCACAAAAAATCCAGACGATGGACATGGCACAGTCCCGGCGGGGAGCATCATAACCAGATCGACTACATAATGGTCAAGAAACGCTACAGATCAAGCATCAACATTGGCAGGACATCCACTTTTGCAGGAGCAGACATCGGAAGTGACCGCAATATCGTGATGATGTCCTTCCGGCTCCACCTGAAGAGAGTAAGCACAGCAAAGTGCACTAGACTGAAGTTCGACCTGGACAAACTGCAAGACCCGGAGGTGACAGAAATATTTCAAGCCACAATTGGAGGGAAATTTGCACCACTGCTCATTTTGGGAGCTGGTGAAGTAGATGTCCACTCCATGACCACCGCCTTCAACTCAGCTGTGACAGACGCCGCCACGAGATCTTTGGCAAGCACTGCCCAAAGAAGAAACCGTGGATCACACCTGAACTTTGGGATCTGTGTGATAAACGAAGAGATATGAAAAAGAAAGAGAACATCTCACAGGGAGCTGATGCCTACCGAAAAATCAACAATGACACCCAAAAAGGAACACGCACAGCGAAGGAGAAATGGATAGAAGATCAATGTCAGGAAATAGAAAACAGTCTGAACAAGAAAAACAGCAAGAAGGCCCACCAGACTGTGAAGCGGCTGACAAGTGTTAAACAGTCCAAGGTCTCCACGATCCAAAGCAAGTCTGGCATATATATGTCTTACAGAAGAACAAGAAGTATTGGATAGATGGACAGAGTACTGCTCTGACCTTTACAACCACACACCAAACGAAGACCCATCAGTTCTAGAATGTCCTCAAAACAGAGAAGAAGAAGAAATCCTCCCAATTCTCCGAGAAGAAGTTGAGGCAGCAGTGCAATCGTTGAAGAAAGAAAAGTCAGCGGGAGTGGACAACATTCCCGCGGAATTGCTTCAAACAGTAAGAGAATCGATGACTGACGCCCTCCCTCACCATTATTTGTAAACAGATCTGGCAGAGTGGGGAGTGGCCTACACCATGGACCCAGTCGCTTGTCATCACTCTTCCAAAAAAGGCAACCTTCAGCATCCTCTCTTCTTCTTCTTCTTCTTATTATTATTATTATCAAACAACAACAAACAGGTCAGTGGCATTTTGTCAACCTTTGACAGGTATCAACAAGTAAATTGCTGAGCTCGACACAGTTTTTACCCATAACTGCTTGTTTTAATCATTAATTTTATTAATTAGTTACCTCTTTATCGCCTTATCCCCAGCCCTGTGATAGTGCTTTTTGTTTGGCAAAATTGTATGTGTGCTTAACAAATTTCAATTCTTTCATTCATAATACATTTTAATTAATTAATTAATTAATTTTTCTTTACTAAATACATGAAACCAATTAACTAATACTGACAACAACAACAGCATAAATAAATAAATAATTTAAAAAAATAAATAACACACACAATAAATTAGGAAAGGAACGAAAGAAAAGAAACTCAAAGGAAACACCAACGTGTCGGAGGGGACAAAAATAAATAACAAAATCAATAATGAATGAAACAACAGAAGAACCGAAAATCGGCAAGTCAATTTCTTAAAGAGAGCTCCTGGATAATGAATTAATGTTTTAAGCACGTTAAGTGATGAAGAATGGACTTGACTGCTAATGAGCTGTTGCATGCAGCTGTAAGAACAGCGAGGCCGGCCACAACGACAAAGAATTGTGTAACAGCGTAAATAAAAGTAATTTTGGCTCAAAGGTGAAATTTTCGTTCGTTCGTTAATTAAATTTATGTCCCCGGACACCAAAGCATGCAGGGAACGCAAAGGTATCATCATGATGAGTAAGAAGTCAAGGTATGTTGCCATGGGGTTATCGCAGGATGGTCTTTCGTTGCAGTAGGATGTTATTCGTTCCTTGAAGAGGTATCCGCATAAGCCGATGGCAAAGATGTTAAGGCAGGCGCGCAAAGGTAGAAGAGGTTGGTCGAATCACTCGACGTTGGTGCGGAGAGGTGTGACTGTGGAGCCCTAGTGCCTACAAGGAGAGTAGGCAGAGCGCGGGGAAACACTGGCGATGCTTGGCACCTGTAGCCCGGAGGACGTCACCCCCCACAGGAGTCCCCACGTCGCCCAGTAATAGAGAAAGCAACAGGGCTGCCAGGAAGTGGAGCAACGGCAGCAGAGCGTCGAGAGGTCAATCGCCGATCTGCAAGCGAACTTGTTTTTTCCAACCTAGTTCCAGTCACTTTCCCGAAAAAGGCAATTACCGAAGTCGAACGAAGCTCTCCGAGTCGAGAGGAGCTATCCGATGTTTTACGAACGAATGCTGGCAGGACTACGTGAAACCACAGGCTGGGAATTCTCGTCTTTCGTAGGCCTCAATTACATACTATACGTACGTATTTAGGAGTTTACAAAGACAAAAGAAAAGACTTCAGAGCCTGTGGTGAAACATCCGTGCATAAAAATAGCCGCTGCTAGATCTAATTTTATTTCGATCTGCACAGCTTCAAGCTCAAGTCGAGATTTGCATCAAAGTCCGCACAACTACAAAGTGCGCACTGCCTCACGAACCGGACAACTGAGCTACCTTGGTGAACTTAAACGCTGGTGCGGTGTGTTTTCTTAGATCCTGTCGTTCGCTAGCCCTTTTTGACGAAAAAAACCCGGTTATTTCACGTGCTACAAAAGCGATCCACCGATTAAAAAGTCATTAAAAAATAGACTCCCTTGAGACAAATATTAAAATAAAATAAAATAAATAAATAAAATATATTTTTTAAATCCCTGTCACAATGATTGAGATGCGAAACTGCTGTTCTTCTGGGCGCCAGGCGAGCTTTGTACCATCCAGCCTTTCTCCGAGTACCTCAGACACAGAGAGCAGCAGCAATAACGCAAGGAAAGTTGTTTGTATAGAGCAGTTAGCAGCGATAGTTCCTTTAAGTGTCTGATCAGTTCTCATTAGTCATGTCGGTGCAACATCCAATTCACAACATTGTCTGTGTCCCCTCCCGCCTTCTCTCTCTCTCTCTCTCTCTCTCTCTCCCACACACACACACACACATGCGTGTATGAGGTATAAAATGGGGTAAATTGACCTACTTCGTGCTCCTTAGGGGGCAATCTAGGTTAAGTTTTCAAAAACACGGGTAGGGTAAGGCAGTTTCCTCGACGGGTAGGTTAAGGCACCCCTTCAAGAAAAGGGTTAGGGTCAGGGCTAGTTGCAGCGCTGCAACTAGCCCTGACCCTAACCCTTTTGTTAAACGGGTGTCTTAACCTACCCGTCGAGGAAAATTCCTTATCCTACCCGTGTTGGCAAAACTTGACCTAGATCGTCTCTTAGAGGGCACGAATTTGGTCAAACTTTTTCGAAAAAGAGTGCTAAAAACCTACCCGTCTGGAACAAAACTTGACCTACTTCGAGCCCTATAGCAGAGGAAGTGCTGGAAGTTCTCCGTCCCGGATAGAGCACTCCCTTGCACTAAAAACACTCCGATGCACTACAACTGCACTTCCATGTACTACAACTACCCTCCCATGCACTACAAGTACCCTCCCATGCACTAAAAGAGCCCTTCCGTGCACTACAACTGTAGTGCACATGTACTTAAAAAGCACTCCCATGCACTACAACTGCACTCCCATGCACTACAACTGCACTCCCATGCACTAAAAGAGCACTCCCGTGTACTTAGAAAAATGAGGAACGGCAGACAAACGGGGAAGGAGAAAATTACCCCATTTCATACTAAGAACGTCAAATTCCGTTCCTCATAAGTGACGTTTCACAGGTACACACACACACACACACACACACCCACACCCACACACACACACACTCTTGTACAAATTAACATCAGAGATATCTTCACGGCCTCTCTGGATCTCGGCTGCTATGAAGAACCTATTTACTTCAGGCCTATGACGAATGGGATTGTCTGAAGACGGCAGCCGGCGCATGTGCCTCATTATAGCCCGATGTCTGACTTTTCGATCTTTCTTCTTGCAGCACTGTCACGGTCAAACGATTTTTCCACAGGCTCTCCAATCTGGATTCGATAGCGTCTGTCTATAAAGCGCGTCCCTCTTGCTGCTATTATACTGTACGGCGAGAGACGCGCCCGCATCTAGCTATGGGCGCCTGTGGATTTCGCTCTTCATCCTTAGAGGTGCAGATGGGATCTTCGCAGAATAATGGTGCGATTGGAGATAGCAGACTGGTTCTATTTCAGAAACGCTTCTTAGTAGTTTAACATCGGTTACAATTTTTTTGGTTTAAATTGTTTGATTTTGTTTACACGCAGGCAGAAGTGATGTTAGCAGCTTTGGAACCCGTGCGATGGAATACATACGCGCACACACTAGACCTCGATTTATACACTCATTGGACTGAAATTTTCAGAACATTTTGTAGAAAATACAATGCACATGTTAGGACTTTTTACCTGAAGTAACTTTCCTTAAAAGTGGATTCATAAATAAATTATAAACCTGGAATTCTAAACGTGATATACAGAGGCTCTAACCAAGTCATCATCCATTAGTAATTTCCATTACATGTTCAGCAGCAAACAAAGAATGCGTTCTAGAACAGAATCTACTGCATCATGTATCAATCGTTCTGAATTACGAGATCTAGATATGATTCTAGCAGACAATGAGCATGTCCCTTGATTGCGCTTTGAGTTCTGTTTTATTGGAAAATCGCCCCATATTAAAAAAAAGATTATTATTATTATTATTATTATTATTATTATTATTTTTATTATTATTATTTTTTTTTAATTTTGTTGTTATTATTATTATTATTATTATTATTATTATTATTATTATTATTATTATTATTATTATTACTATTATTATTTTTATCATCATCATCATCATCATCATTATTAAGGAATTTCAGAAGCCATGTCGTCGCTAGCTATCATTTGTCAGTCAGTTTGATTTGCCGTTAAAAGTTACGGGTCATTTCCCACGAACTCTTTCATAAAAAAAACAAAAGACAAACAATAGCAACATTTAGTTGGAGAATGTGTGCGCAAATCAATAACACTATAGTCACCACGAGATTGTGTGGATTTCCTAGTCAACGTGATATTGTGCAGGTTGTCTAGTCAACGCGACTTTGTGTAGGCTACTTAATCAACATGAGATTGTGTAGTTTCCTAGTCAGCATGAGATTGTGTAGTTTCCTAGTCAACATGAGATTGTGTGATTTGTTTTATTTAGTCAACATGAGATTGTGTGATTTGTTTTATTTAGTCAACATGAGATTGTTTAGTTTCCTAATCAGCATGGGTACCCCTTGGGGTCATGAGCAATCTTGCCACTGTAGATTGTTCAAACCTATAAAGGGAACAGTGAAAGCCCCAGTTGAAAACCTGTCTTGCCTTTGTAGGCATGACAGATTCACTGCGGCAACAGTACCCCCTATCACTCTGCTATACTATCTTCTTCTTCGCTAGATCAATGACCTACCTTTTTTCTTGAAAACTCTTCCTGGACAAGACTCCTTGTTTGTGTATGAGGTCTGTTGGATCAGCTTGGGAGTGTTGGACGCTTTCTGCTGGGTGGTCACTAGGGCTTCCTATGATGTTAGTATTTAGCAATATAGGCATTTTATATGTATATGTTTCGTTGATGATTTGTAATGATGGTTGTATTCTATTTTGTTTTTGTAACCGGGGGTTCGCGTAGTTGAGGTAAACCCTCAGCCGTCCCCCGCGTGGGATGTCTTTATTGTAAAGTGACTGGCCGGTGGAGGGCGTTCAATTTTCCCACTAGGGTTGTTTCAGCAGATCTTTTATGCGGATCGGGGGTTGTCCGGTCCTGATTTGGCTCGGAGGAGTCCGCTGGACCTAAAGCAACTATAAAGCAATCAATCAATCAATCAGCATGGGATTGTATAGGTTTCCTAGTCAACCTGAGATTGTTTAGGCGGCCTAGTCAGGAAGAGATTGTTTAGGCTGCCTAGTCAGGATGAGATTGTGGTGACATCGTTTGTATTATCTCTCGCCCAATCTACGAAAAATTTGATACGCATCCTAGTCAGCACAATGGTTGTTGTTTGTAGATTATAGTCACACGACACTTTCGCATATAGGTGACTACTGGACCGATTTATACTGACACCAGCGGGCCAGTTGTTGGTAAAGGGGAAAATAATATGATCACACGTTGACCAATCCGGGATTCGAACCAGCGACCTTTCGGTTACTAGCAAGACGCTCTTACCAACTGAGCTACCCGGCCCCGCTTGAACACAATGGTTAGTAGGAAAGTACCCCTTATAGGAACTCACAAAATCGTTAGATTTCCCTGCAATGACCTGAACGCTAATGTAACAGGGCACATTATTTTAATACGATGCTGCTCTGATTGTTTCATCGATTTCCAGCTTGCAGGGACTTATCTTTACTTTCTTATTCAATATCGTCTATGTAAAGTTAATTAGTGTCCGGAGACTCCCTTTTCCCTCTTAGCTCCGCTTACTGCTTTGTTCAATACTTAGGTAAAGTTAAAGTGATTTTGAGGTCAATTGTGTTCGTCAAATTTTTAAAACTAGAATTGAATCTGATGATGAATCTGATGATGATGACGATGATGATGATGATGATGAATCTGATGATGATGATGATGATGATGATGATGATGATGTCCACTTGTAAAGCGCCAGTGGTCCTGATTCGGCTTTTGGTAGCCCGCAGGACCCTGTAAGCACTGAATATCTAATCTAATCTTGTAAAGCGCCAGATACCATGCAGCCCCAGCATGCTCGGTGCTCTCAAAAATAAAGTAAATAACAACAAAAATAATAACTACACAAATAATAAGGAGGCACAGAGAGACTAAATTATTGCTTAAACAAAAAGTCTTCAGCTGTTTTTTAAAAAGTATTCTTGGAGCTGCATCCCCTCAAGTGCAGAAGTAATCTATTCCACAAAAGTGGTGCCGCACATTCAAATGATTTTGTTCCTGGGGTTTTCTTCTTATGCCTCTCGACACTAGGAACACGCAGCAAGGACTTGTTGGCAGATCAGAGACCCCGAGAGGGAATGTGCTGTTGAACAAGCTGACGTAAATAACTTGTTGATATTTTATAATGATGTTTTGTATTCTATTTTGTTTTTGTAAACGGGGGTTCGATAAATTAGAGTATAGCCTCAGCGTCCCCTGCGTGAGATGTCTTTATTGTAAAGTGACCGGCAGGTGGAGTGCGTTCAGTGTTACCACTAGGGTTGTTTCAGCAGATCTTTTATTCGGATCAGGGGCGAATTCTCTTTCAGCGAAGTTGTGGTCTTGATTTTTTGGTCCTGATTTGGCTCGGCAAGAGTCCGCTGGACCTAATGCAATAACCATGTAATGTAATGTAATGTAATGTAATGTAATACACTAGAGAAGAGCCAGTAATAGTCAACATAGCTGAAGACAGTCAGTAAATACAGGTACCCCAAAGTTTCATAGATGAATGTTCAGCAATTTCAAAAAATGTCTGCACAATTTATATATCCCCATATTTGGAAAGTCACATTCCACAAAAAGGCACAAGAAAAATAAGAAAAGAAGCAAATATAATAATGAATTAAAAAAAAAAAAAACAACAACTAAGAAACAAATTCAATCGGAGCAGATAAAATCTTGCTGCTATTTGCGCACTGAACACCACTCAAACTAACAGATAACTGAAAATATTTCGGAGATATTGTATTCTCTTACAAGATGTTGTAAACCTTTTGCACTAGATATTGTGATCATAAATTAAGTCTCATGTACATCTTTCGTTTAGTAAGCATGTTTTTTCGAACATGTGTTCATAATTGATGTTGTACGGTTATGGCATAACGTTAGCCTGAGAGTGCTTGTGTGTGTGTGTGTGTGTGTGCGTGTAAGTGAGTGTGCGTGTGGACATGCGTGTGTGTGTGTGTGTGTGCGTGTGTGTGTGTGAGCGCTTTGAGCAGACCGTTGTCTTGAATCACGCTTTTTAAAATAAATTATTATTATTATTATTATTATTATTATTATTATTATTATTATTATTATTATTATTGTTGTTGTTGTTGTTGTTGTTGTTGTTGTTGTTGCTGTTGTTGTTGTTGTTGTTCTTCTTCTTTTTCTTCTACTTCGGCATTCCTGAAGAGAAATGTCTTCGCTATGGACCCTCACTGCAGATCTCCAACGAAGAATAAAAAGCATGGAGATGAGGTGCTACAGAAGACTTCTGGGCATTTCCTATAGACAGCACATCACCAACAACGAAGTCCGACAGATCATCACACAATCCATGGGACAACACGATGACATGCTCACAGTGGTGAAGAAACGGAAACTCCGATGGTATGGCCATGTCACCAGAGCATCAGGCCTTGCAAAAGCCATCCTGCAAGGCACGGTGCAAGAAGGCAGAAGAAGAGGGAGACAGAAAAAGAGGTGGGAGGACAAAAGTCGAGAATGGACTGGTTTGACGCTGAGAACAGAAAAAGATGGAGTTACGCTGGTTAAACAATCATCTGTGGTGCCCCAACGACCTTTGAATTACGGGATAGGATAAGGATCATCTTAGCGTGAATTAGACCTTTTTTATAACTTGCTTGTTGTTGTTGTTGTTGTTGTTGTCATTTCCTCTAGGGCTCAGATGAACTTTAATTACGGTTATGAGATTCCTCTTGATCTTTAGTGAGCAATTATGCAAGACGGTAATGAGAAAATATTAAAAACAATTAAGTGCGTTGACGTCGTGCAGCACTTAGCGCTCTCTTGTCCATTTAGATAAATATCGAAAGACGAAGACAAACTTTTCAGGAGGCGGAGCGAGGTACCAGGTCTGGTCTACACGAAGATGACAGGGAAAAGGAGAAGAACAGAATCCTTCTGACTTTCGGTACTGCACTATACTACGACAGCCAACGTTACACTGACTATTTTCTGTGCTAATACCTAAGTCACATAAAGTTCGTCCCTAGCGGATGTGCCGGAGTCTTGTGGTTAGTGAACATTTCTACATGTTGGCATTCTTAAAACTAGCGTGGTTGAAATGTAAATCTCATGAAACAACAAGCATTGATCAAAACAGTGGTAGAATGTAATTGTGGTCTTTAGATTTCACCTCACAGTGAAGAGCGCCTTTCATAGTGGCCCGTCGCCTGACACTCGCTTTTATGTCTTCTTGGGTTTCTTATTTCTAAAGTGTGATCGGGCTTGCTCACGCGGACTGGTCTTTAGGGGCTACTGTCGTCGTTGTGATGAGAAATGAGATATCAGCAGTACAATACCACGAGATTCAGGATCTTAATATAGGCCTAGTTTTGTTTCGTGCAAATGCAGTGCTATAATGTACAAACGCTAGCAGCAATTTTCAATAAGAAATTAGTTATACTTTTCATCTACTGTTCAAATGCGAGCATATCAAATGATGACATTCTAAGACTAATCGACTTCATGCGATTTTTTTCTAATTTGTTCTCTTCGTACAGTGTGCTATTTCAGGAGCGACAGGCAGCGTGAATTGGAATTCCAGCTTTGTGACTGGTGAAAGCATAACATTGAACGATCTTATTACGACGGTCCTCACTTACAAAATTACATCACTGAGTGAGCAGAAATTGCTGCTATTAGACTGACAATGACGTCCACAGGTTCTTATCTTTCGTGCCAGGATGCAAGACATCGATAAAGCATTGAACTCACTATGCAAAATATTAGCAGATTTTTGTTTTTGTTCGAGAAGAAGCAGATGGCATGCCGCATTCACTGATTTAGTTTCAATGCCCGTAATGTATCATTTGTTTCACGCGAAGAAATCTTCTAGTTTTTACAAAACTCTTTTTGCTTTTAACGTTTACATTGGACTATGCCACAAGACTTAAAGCATGCGACCCAAATCTAAAACATAACGTGCGTCGCAAACATGGCATCTGAAGGACAGCTGGAAGAAGCCACCAACTCGAAATCGCCTTTGAACTTGCCTCTATCTACTTCTACGTTATCCGGCGACGTTACCACGACGCTATCCCATCGTGACGTCAACCTGGAGCTTGTGGCCGCACACGTGGAAAACGTGCTAGCTTGGTTCATCCTTGACCTTGCTCTGGCTGTGTTCATCATCATGGGAAACGGACTGACCCTGGCTGCTGTGTGCAAGACACGAGCTTTACAGGCAAGTGTCTTTCTACCATGATGTTCACACCCGTTCAATTTCTTGAGCCTGGTTGTTAATTTGGGGTAAGCGAGTATATAGCATCCATTATTATTATTATTATTATTATTATTATTATTATTATTATTATTATTATTATTATTATTAAAGCGTGTTGTTGACTTGACTGGAAACGTCGCTCACTGATATACATTCAGCTTCTATCTTCTATTACAGACTCAAGCCAACATGTACGTTGTGTCGCTAGCGTTGTCTGACATGGTGGGAGGGGTGTATCTGCTGGTGGACGCCGCCTGGATCCTTCCAGTGGCTGGGGCAGCGTTTGACAGGGACGAAGCGCTGTGTCTCTTCAGGGAGGGAACTCTCTACCTGGGTATATGCTCCTCTATGATCACCATGGTCACCATAGCGGTGGATAAGCTGCTGTACGTCGCTGCCCCGTTCCTCCACAGAAGGTGAGGCTTGTACTGGCAAAGTAATGAACAATGGTGGTGGTGATGGTGATTGGAATATGTGGTGCTCCTTGGTCGTTGTATTTACACATTTTTTTTATTTTATTGTATTTTATTTTAGTTTTTTAGTGCAGTTTTTTCATTACGAAGTGTTGTTGTTGTTTGTAGATTATAGTAACACGACACTTTCGCATATAGGTGACTACTGGACCGATTTATACTGACACCAGCGGGCCAGTTGTTGGTAAAGGGGAAAATAATATGATCACACGTTGACCAATCCGGGATTCGAACCAGCGACCTTTCGGTTACTAGCAAGACGCTCTTACCAACTGAGCTACCCGGCCCCACTATTACGAAGTGTGTAGGTTAGTAGGTCATTTTATTCCAGTCGCTTGACGTCATAAAGTTAATGACGACATTCAATTTGTTGTTGTTGTTGTTGTTGTTGTTGTTGTTGTTGTTGTTGTTGGTCTCTTTCTTTTTTGTTTTTATTTTTACGTGTGACGTATAGGCACATGCTACGATGATGATGATGATGATGATGATGATGATGATGATGATGATGATGATAATGATGATGATGATGATGATGATAATGCTGATGATCTTTTGTAAGGCGCGGCACCGTCCATTGCTAGCAACACAGGCGCACAGGGGATGGATAATAAATTGGGACACGAGTGTGGAAAGGAGTAGGGGATTTGGCGCGGGGAGAGGTGGGTTGGGGAGTGTGTAGAGCGGGATGAGGAACGCAAGGGAGGGAGAAGGAGGGGAGGGGGATCAGCCCTCAAAAAGATGGGTTTGTCCTCTGGAACTGCTATGGGGAATAAACACAACAATCGAGTTTGTTTATGGATTGTTTGGACTCCAGAGCTGTAACGACGGAGAAGACCTTGATAGTGATAGTGGTCAGCTGGTGCGTGTCTGTCATGTACGGCTCACTGGTGTATCACGTCAGCGTCTTCGACCATCGACTAGGCTGCCAACTCAGCACAGTCCTCAATCCACACTTCGTGT
This sequence comes from Oncomelania hupensis, assembly GCA_036898135.1. Classification (NCBI taxonomy): domain Eukaryota; kingdom Metazoa; phylum Mollusca; class Gastropoda; order Littorinimorpha; family Pomatiopsidae; genus Oncomelania; species Oncomelania hupensis. Next base: position 71,014,041 of record CM072518.1, on the reverse strand, counting down.
TCTTCGGCTGTACAGCTCCCGTCTCTCTGGCCATCGTCATCATTAGTGGTGAGCGACCAATTCATTCCACACTTCTCCTCCTCCTCTTCATCCTCTTCCTCGTCTTCCTCGTCATTCTTCTTCTTCTTTTCTTCCTCCTCCTCCTCCTTCTACTTCTTCCTCACTTCCTCCTTCTCTTCCCCATTCTCTTCCTCTTCCTCCTCTTACTTCTTCTTCTCCTCTTCTTCTTCTTCCTCCTCTTCATTCTTCTTCCTCCTCCTCCTCCTCCTCATCATCATCATCATCATCATCATCATCATCATCATCATCATCATCATCATCATCATCTTCTTCTTCTTCTTCTTCTTCTTCTTCTTCTTCTTTTCTTCTCCTTCTCCTTCTTCTACTTCTTCTTCTTCTTCTTCACATGGTCCAAATTGCATTTTTCATTTCATTCTCGTGCAGGCTGTTACTTAGAGATCGTGCGCATCGTGCTGAAACATCGGAGGAAGATCCGGGCCCTGAACCAACCTTTCTGCGACCTTGACCGAGACTCGTACCGGAAGTCGTTGAAACTGTTCTTGGCCGTCCTGGGCGTGTTCGTGGTGTGCTGGGTCCCGTTCACCATCCAGGGCTTCGTGTTTTACCAGTGGGAGGACTATTATCACGACGTGAACGTGTACAGGGCTTTCCTGGCTCTAGCCCTTCTGAACTGCGGACTCAACTTCTTCCTGTACGCCTGGAAGAACCGAGACTTTCGCCAGGCATACAAGAAACTGCTGCTAGATTGCTGCTACGCGAAGCAGAATACTGCTACTACTGTCACTGTCGTGGTTTTAAACGAATTATGACTGAACGTTATGTTCAGGAACTTCTCCGTTGTGGATTTTAAACAGTAACATCTAACTAAAATCGTATGTCCAACATTCTGTGGCTAACGTGACACTAGAGCATCATTCTTTTAATGAAAACAAATCAACAAACAAACAAAAGAAGACGTCGGCGCAGAAATCCATGAAAGGTTGACTCTCTTGTGTTTCACGACTAGTGACTAAAAGCTGTTGAAAGAAAATGAACGAAGCAGGTCCGAAAATCACTTGAAAAGTTTACTGTACCTATCGCATATCGACTTGCTCTAATCTATTTTATAGTTTTTATAGCGCGCTTTTACAGCTCAGCATCTGCTCAAGGTGCTTGCCGATATAGGATCTAAATCAAGCCGCCAGAGGACCACTTGCTGACTTGGTGACTCAGAAATTGTAGCCATTGAGCAAATAGGATAAGAACAAAGCGACATTATAAAAAAAGCAACAAAAACATCAAACTATAAACTATCTTGCGCTAAAAGGTTTGTGATCTTTAAAGAGTTTTCAGGACTTCCACGCCATGAGAAAAGAAAAAAAAGGAATTTAAAACAACAACAACAACAACAACAACAACAACAACAACAACAACAACAACAACAACAACAACCGCCCCCTGGGAATCGCTATACAAGTTCACGCTACAAGCAGGGCTTTTGGAGAGGGGCGCATGAAATATCAACCTGCTGAAGAAGAAGAATGATAAAAGGAAGTTACTACCATTGCGTCGCATGATTGCGACTTTTGTATGTTGTTGTTGTTTTTCCCTGTGATACATAAAACAGTGTACAATGGAACTTGCAGTTCTGGATGTTGCTGTACAGGTGGTTCAAAAGTATCTCCCTATTAGACATTGCTTATCCCGTAACCCAGAGGTCGTAGGGGCACCACAGATGATCGTTTAACCAGCGTACTCCATCTTTCTCTGCCCTCAGCAGCCCTGATGGCTTCGCTCAGTGTCAAACCAGTCCATTCTCGAATGTTGTCATCCCACCTCTTTTTCGGTCTCCCTCTTCTTCTGACCTCCTTGCACTGTGCCTTGCAGAATGGTCTTTGCAAGGCCTGATGATCTGGTGACGTGGCCATACCATCGGAGTTTCCGTTTTTTCACCACTGTGAGCAGGTCATCGTGTTGTCCAATGGCTTGAGTGATGGTCTGTCGGACTTCGTCGTTGGTGATGTGTTGGATATAGGAAATGGCCAGAAGTCTTCTGTAGCACCTCATCTCCATGCTTTGTATTCTTCGTTGTAGATCTGCTATGAGGGTCCATGCTTCGCAAGCATATAGGAAGATGGAGATGACAAGGGAGCGCAGCAGTCTTACTTTGGAATGTAGACTGATGGTCCTGTCTTTTTAAATGGGCTTCAACCTTGTCAGGGCAGCAGTTGTTTGTGCGATGCTGAAGAGGACTTCCTGTCGGGACGCATTGTTTGATACATTACAATTGCTCCTAAATATTTGAAGCTATGCACTGTGTTGAGGAATTGGCCTCGGACTTTGATGCCCGTGCTGATGCCGTTGGTGTTCTTGGTCATCATTTTGGTCTTCTCTGCACTTATTTCCATTCCATAAGCTCTGGAGGTGGTGTCAAGCCTCTGTACCAGCTGTTCAAGTTCTTGTTCCTCTCCAGCCAATCCATCAATGTCATCCGCAAAACGAAGATTGGAGATTGCTCTACCACCTATGCTGACTGTGCCTTCGTGATCTGCAAAAGCATCTGACATGATGCACTCTAGGAAGATGTTGAAGAGTGTTGGAGAGAGTAGGCATCCTTGACGCACACCGATTGTTGTTCTGAACCGGTTCCCGATGACGCTGTTATGGAGGACTGCACTGGTAGCCTTGTCATACAGGCTTTTGATGACTTCAATTCTTTTAGGGCTGATGTTGTACACTTTCATTGTTGCCCATAGAGCTGCATGCCAGACTCGGTCAAACGTCTTCTTGAAGTCTAGGAACAGATGATATAGATGTTGTTGGTGCTGTAGGTATTTCTCACACATTATTCTGAGGTTGAAAATCTGTTCAGTGGTACTTCCCCCTGCCCTGAATCCTTCTTGTTCTTCAGCTATGATTTGTTCAGCTTGGGGTTTCCAACCTGTTGAGTATTATTTTTAGGAGGACCTTGCTGGGATGGCTGATGAGGCTGATGGTGCGGTAATTTTCACACTCCTGAAGGTTACCTTTTTTGGGAAGAGTGATGACAAGCGACTGGGTCCATGGTGTAGGCCACTCCCCACTCTGCCAGATCTTGTTACAAATAATGGTGAGGGCATCAATCTTCGCTTCTCCTCCTGCTTGTAGCAGTTCCGCGGGTATGTTGTCCACTCCGGGTGACTTCCATGTCTTCAGCTATTGCACTGCTGCCTCAACTTCTTCCCGAGAATTGGGAGGATTTCTTCTTCTTCTCTGTTCTTGGGACATGCTAGAACTAATGGGTCTCCATTTGGTGTATGGTTGTAAAGGTCAGAGCAGTACTCTGTCCATCTGTCCAAGACTTCTTGTTCTTCTGTAAGGCATATGCCAGACTTGCTTTGGATCGTGGGGACTTTGAGCTGTTTAACACTTGTCTGCCGCTTCACAGTCTGGTAGGCCTTCTTGCTGTTGTTCTTGTTCAGACTGTTCTCTATTTCCTGGCATTGATCTTCTATCCAGTTCTCCTTTGCTGTGCGCATGCCCTTTCGGATGTCATTGTTGATTTTTCGCTAGACATCAGCTCTCTTCGTTTATCACACAGATCCAAAAGTTCAGGTGTGATCCACGGCTTCTTCTTTGGTCGGTGCTTGCCCAGGATCTCAGTGGCGGCATCTGTCACAGCTGAGTTGAAGGTGGTGGTCATGATGTTGACATCTACTTCACCAGCTCCCAAAATGAGCAGTGGTGTAAATTTCCCTCCAATTGTGGCCTGAAATAGTTCTGCCACCTCCGGGTCTTGCAGTTTGTCCAGGTCGAACTTCAGTCTAGTGCACTTTGCTGTATTTACTCTCTTCAAGTGGAGCTGGAAAGACATCATCACGAGATCGTGGTCACTTCCGATGTCTGCTCCTGGAAATGTGCGTGTCCTGCCAATGTTGATGCTTGATCTGAAGCGTTTCTTGACCATGATGTAGTCTATTTGGTTGTGATGCTCCCCGCTGGGACTGTGCCATGTCCATCGTCTTGAGTTTTTGTGCAGACCAAGCGTGTTTGCCAGTACCAGATTGTTGTATCTGGCAAACTCCAAGAGTCTCAGACCCTGTCATTTGTCTCGTTGTTGCAGTGGGGTCCACGTGTGTCTCCCCAGTTGTGGTGCGCATCTTGGCCAGAGATGTATCATGATACTTTCTATCCTATCCTATCCTATCCTATCCTATCCTATCCTATCCCGTAACTCAAAGGTCGTTGAGGCACCACAGATGATCGTTTTACCAGCGTACTCCATTTTTCTCTGTTTTCAGCAACCCTCATGGTTTCGCTCAGTGTCAAACCAGACTATTCTCGAATGTTGTGCTCCCACCTCTTTTTCTGTCTCCCTCTTCTGCTACCTCCTTGCATCGTGTAATACTTACTGTTCTAGAATGTAATGGCTGACCTCCGATTTTATCTCACGGTGAGGAAAGCCGCCCTATAATTTCCTGTGGCTGGACCCTCCGAGAGCAAGTTTAGTTGTCGTAAGACATAAGACGAAGTGTCACGCCAGAGGCCATTGGGCCTATAGACATCCCATGACACTTGGGGATAAATTGGAATTATTATGTCGCTGTAGGGATTACAATACGTTCTTTTGTGTGCAAATGCAGCCCAATGTATGAACTTTATAAGAAGTTGTCATTAGAGAGTTACTTTTCAACCAACTATACTTTTCAGATGCGGAAACACATTAGAGGCCACGTGAATGTTTGGTGCTTTCGCCTGGGTCAATTCAGATGCTGCTTCCATCTTCGGCGTGGGTGCCGTGCGGTACCAATGGCACCCAAAGGCTTCGCCAAAGCCAAATTTGTGGATAAAATGTGTCTGCTTTTGTTTTCGATTCCCTTGAATTACGTCCACGATGCCGAATTTGTTAGACTGATAATTAATTTGGTAGATTAATGGTCGTTTTGTTGTATGCATTGTCTGGCTTGGTCCTGGGCCGGTGACAGGCTTACACTTACACAGAATTCTAATTATGACTGGTTAAAGATTTGAATAAAAGATAATATATAATAACTTTCTTCAGATATTTGGTCACCGTGATCAAGAATATAACCGTTCTCCTCTGTTTTACTGTGTGTTTTGCCTAAAAATAGGCCCTGCTATCAGCGTGTTCCAAATCATAACGCACTAAATATAAACACCAACATTACAGTCATTGCCAACAGCACATGAACCACCACCACTACCAACAACAACAGCATCAACAACAACAAAACCACTAACACCACCAAGAAGAAGGAGGAGGAGAAGAAGAAGAAGAAGAAGAAGAAGAAGAAGAAGAAGAAGAAGAAGAAGAAGAAGGAGAAGAAGAACGAGAATAAGGAGAATAAGAAGGAAAAAAGCAACAACAACGAAAAGAACATACCAGAACCAGGGAGAGAGAGAGAGAGAGAGAGAGAGAGAGAGAGAGAGAGAGAGAGAGAGTGAGAGAGAGAGAGAGTGAGAGAGAGAGAGAAGAAGAAGAAGAAGAAGAAGAAGAAGAAGAAGAAGAAGAAGAAGAAGAAGAAGAAGACAACAACTGATCTAGCCATCCCACCCTACCACACAAAATTTTAATTCATTTCAATTTATTGACGGATTAAACTTACAGTGTGTACAGACTTAAAATGAAATAGGTCTAAATAAAAAAACACAACACTACCACCCTCAAGAAGAAATAAGAAGTAGACGAAGAACAACAACAATGAGAACAAAAAAATTAACAATAGCAACCATCAACTTCACCATCTTCTAAAAACAACTACAACAACGACAACAACAACAACAACAACAACAACAACAACACTTAATGAACTCCATGTCACGTCGACCCTTGACAATAACCGAAGGTGGAGCAGAATTATAATAACAGATTCACTTACCTAGATATTTATTTAAGATCTTCTGAGCGGCCACACGCGGTAAGGATTACGTGCATAATAAACAGGCAATCAAATGCAGGTGTGCAATCATCCTACGAGCAATGTCAATGTATAAATAGACCGGTAGATTGTTTCCATACTGGACAACATAATTGGCAACTAACGCATTCTCTACGGCCATTGACCTCACACCTCACAGACTTATTAAAGGGGCCCACATTGACCTCGCCCCCTCGACAGATACATTTAACGTTCACAGTGAGTAAAAAGTAGCGTACAACCGAAACAAAATCTCTTTCAAAGGTATAAAATACTTTTCCAATGAAAAAATTGCCGTAGTTTTCGTGCTTATTAAGAGCAATGACCAGCCAACATTCTTGAGCTAAAAATAGCATCTGCCCAAGCGGGTATGAGAAAGAACCCATGAAAAAAAATTGGTCTTAAGATGTTTTGTTTTATGTTGATAAAACAGACCCTACTCTACCCCATACACCACAGACGGACGCTTCAAGCCGCGGTTTTCACTCAGAAATAGGGTTGAAGGCCACACGGCTATGGTATTGATGTACCGCTAAAACAGGGGACATCACTCTCAGAACTGAAATGGGACATTCAAACTTGAGCGGTTGGTTCGAGCTACGAAAGCCCACTGTATTATCATTGTGCAATGTAAAAACAAGGCCAACTTTAAGGTAAACCCATTTTGGCCAACACTAAACAAAGCCTTCCAATTGGCGGGTTTCAAACTGTGTTCATGCATGCGAATGAATTAGCGGTCTTTAATCAAATGCACGTGAAATCGCATTAAACTAAAATATTGAAATTGACATTGACATTGCCAAAACATCCGGATTCTGATGGCACCTTTTGCATTAATGTGCTTGCTAAAGTTGTCAAAAGAATAATTTGGAGTTTGGTAATTTATTTAGTAATTTTTGCCGTTGATTATCATTAACCGTAGGGCGTGTTCTGAGCTTCTTCGTGTACTTAAAGTGAGTGTGAGCTTATTATTAGTTTCTTTTTACTTTTACCCTAGATAGTAGTATCACGGAAACAATATATTTATCCCCATTATTTTGATAAAAGCTCTCCGTTAAACGTATAAAAAAATACCTTCAAGAGGCAATCGAATCAAAGAGACCGTCGAAGGGCGTCATTTGAGAGCACAGGCCAAGGAGTGATCTCCCCTATTTTTCCAGAGCCACGCATTGAAGCTAATGCTAAGACCGTGTTTTGCCTGCGCTGAGTTTATCTGGGTGCGCCCTCAACCAGTTAACATGAGGTAAAAGGAAGCTCTATTTCAGGAGCTGCTAATAAAGCAAGACGCTGGTTTTACAACGCTCGGTCACGATCTTTAGATTCTCATTTCAGAAAGATCAGACACCAAAATGTATACAGATACAAAGGAAATAGTCCGTTTGTTGTTTAAATGAATCAATAGTTCAGTGTTACCAATCAGGAATTCCGGTCAACGTCAACAGTACCTCATTGCCTTATACTTAGAATGTAAAGTGAAACCCTTTGTGGAGTTCTCTCTCCACTCTATACATGAAAACCGCTGGGTTGGTTTATTTTCTTACAGCAAGGTGTATGACAGATCTTTGGACCTTTGCAGGTCACCATCAGACACACGCATGGTGACTCTGCGGAAGAGTGGCATGGCTCGAGTCCATCATCAAATACACACTGTTCAGAAGTAGTTGCTTACAGAAAAATTAAGATCTAAATCTTCGTTCCAGTTTAGAAGGGAAGAAGATGTTTCCTCATAAAATGAGGCAAGACGAGTTGCTACATCTTGTTGCGTATTTGTCATTTCTGTAGGTTCGATGAGAAGGTGCTCCAAAACGCTCTCTTTATTCCATTGCTATTCCTATCCTATCCTATCCTATCCTATCCTATAACTCAATGGTCGTAGGGGCACCACAGATGATCGTTTAACCAGTGTAAATTGTTATTATGAATTATTAATTTGTTATTATGAATTACTAATTGGTTATTATGAATTGTTCATTTTTTGGGCATGTTTTGATTTCGGATTCAGAGGCACTTTGAACTATTATTATAAAGCCCTGTCCTTGGCTGTGAAACATCTGACGTCAAAAACGCCCATTAAGTTTACATAACTTTTTGTTTAACCTGCCAATTCTTTATCAAAATGACGTTTTCTCCCCCTTATATTAACCTACTATTTGTATGCACCACCTGACTGTAATGTGTATTAATTTTCCATTAAGGAATTTATGAATTGCATATGCATCAATGTTAATTGGTCTTAATGGTTTCAGAGTTAGTATAAATTGACAGTCAGCTCCATTCTTAACCATCTGATTCCTTGGGTCCTGATTCCAGTCCACGATTGAATTTTTATAGTAAGTCATGTTTACATTTTATAGTAAGTCATGTTAATTTTTTTAGTAAGTTAGGTTTACATTTTATTGTAAGTCATTACTTAAATTTTAGAGTAAACCATTGCTTAAGTTTTATGATAAGTCATCTTTACATTTTATAGTAGATCTAAGCCATTGCTTAAATTTTATAGTAGGTCATGTTTATATTTAATACTAAGTCGTGTTTATATTTTTTATAGTAAATCATGTTTAAATGTTATAGTAAGTCAATGTTTAAATTGTATAGCAAGTTATGTTTAAATCTGATAGTCAGTAATGTTTACATTTTATAGTAAGTCATGTTTATTTCTTATAGTAAGCCATGTTTGAATGTTATAGTAAGTTATGTTTACAATTTAAAATAAGTCATGTTTACATTTAATTGCAAATCCTGTTTAAATTTTAAAGTAAGTCATGTTTAAATTTCATAATAAGTCATGTTTAAACTTTATTTTTTATAGTGAGCCATGTTTGAATTTTCTAGTAAGTTATTTTTACAATTTATAATAAGCCATGTTTACATTTTATTGCAAATTCTGTTTACATTTTAATGTAAGTCGTGTTTAAATTTCATAGTAAGTCATGTTTAAACTTTATAGGTAACCATGTTCACCTTTTATAGCAAGTTATGATGTACTTGTTTCATTCACTGTTTTAAGAACGTTTTGAAATCTCAGATTATTGAAAACATTTATTTTTTTAGGTATGTAGACTATGCATTTTCCATTTGCTAAAAAAATTAAAATAAATTGTAAAGTACAAATGATGGAAGGAAATGTATCCTGGGTACCACAAAATAAATTTCTGTTTAATTCCTCTGAAACTTATTATTTACCAGTAATTGGCCATTGTAACACCGTCGTTGTTACCTTAGTTTGAGAAAGGGACTGGCTCTGCCTTGTCTTAACTCGGGCAAAAAAGAGTCAGAAATTGTATTATCAAGCCACAGGAATTGAAATAGAGTTTGTATACTTTGGACATGTATAGGCAGTAACGTGAAGTTTAAAACGATGTGTGGAGTGTGGTACAGGGGGGTTAAAAAAATCAAATAAAGACCAACTACAAAAATAAAACAAAAGACTAAGTGTAAATGTTTTGAAATTCACGTCAGATGACCTTGGATTGCGAGCTTCAGACAGGTTCGCATTGAAAATGCAAGCACAGGTTTGTTGGACATATTCGGTATCTTAACTGTCAATTTTCACAAAACTAGATTACTTGGACTTTTGTTGTTTTGTGCTACCTACACGTGCTGTTTAACACTTCAGGTTGGACCATCCGATAGGCCTACTGTGCGTAATGCCCCTGCATGGCATACAACTCAAGTAGTTCCTCTCATTAGCAATATGGTGTGTAGCGAATCTGACAACCTGGTGGCCGATGAGGCATTGCAACATTCTTGAAATTCCACACAATTGTGAAGCACTGTCAGAGCAACCTATTGTACATAAGACATTGTTTTGTTGTTTTGTGTTTATTGTCCGCCTGACGAAGAGCTTATCGGGATAATGTGCCCTGGGTTGTTTTGTCTTATTAGCATTCTAAGATTCTTTTGGTATATCAACACATTTATTTATCATTATTATACATATGTCATTGTCTTATTTATTTTCCACATTCCAAGAGAACAGGAACCAGATCGCTAAATCACCAAACAAAGAAAGATGGGTTTCTTGACCTTGATGCTAGCCTTGACCTCTCCACTGATCGTCCTTCACCTTTTGCCTCACTCCCAAACCATCCAGTACACCACAGCACAAGCGCCTTCCAGTGAGTCCTCATGCACCAGCAACCGCCAAAACTTTTCTTCACTCATCATCCTCGTTCGTTTATTTCCTTTTTTAAAAAATCTGTTTAACGTTCTTGACACTCTACTTCTTATTTATAGTTTGTTTGAGGTTTAGTGGGTTTAGACAATCAGATGTCTTTCACTATTTTCCGGCTGGCAACGTAGGGCATTTCCTGTCTGCGGTTTACTGTGATTTCGAGAGGAGAACGTGCGCCTTCAGCGAGCTTCAGTTACGCAGCGTTTGTTTACCGCAGACCGACTAAAGGGAGACTGGACAAAATGGAGACTGTACTAAAGGGAGACTGTACTAAAGGGAGATTGTACTAAAGGGAGACGGGACAAAATGGAGACTGTACTAAAGGGAGACTGTACTAAAGGGAGATTGTACTAAAGGGAGACTGTACTAAATGGAGACTGTACTAAAGGGAGATTGTACTAAAGGGAGACTGTACTAAATGGAGACTGTACTAAAGGGAGATTGTACTAAAGGGAGACTGTACTAAAGGGAGATTGTACTAAAGGGAGACTGTACTAAATGGAGACTGTACTAAAGGGAGACTGGACAAAATGGAGACTGTACTAAAGGGAGACTGGACAAAATGGAGACTGTACTAAAGGGAGACGGGACAAAATGGAGACTGGACAAAATGGAGACTGGACAAAATGGAGACTGGACAAAATGGAGACTGTACTAAAGGGAGACGGGACAAAATGGAGACTGGACAAAATGGAGACTGGACAAAATGGAGACTGGACAAAATGGAGACTGGACAAAATGGAGACTGGACAAAATGGAGACTGTACTAAAGGGAGACTGGACAAAATGGAGACTGGACAAAATGGAGACTGTACTAAAGGGAGACGGGACAAAATGGAGACTGTACTAAAGGGAGACTGGACAAAATGGAGACTGGAATAAATGGAGACTGGAATAAAGGGAGACTGTACTAAAGGGAGACTTGTTAAAAGGGAGACTGTACTAGATGGAGACTGTACTAAAGGGAGACTGGACAAAAGGGAGACTATACTAAAGGGAGACTGGACAAAAGAGAGACTGTACTAAAGGGAGACTTGACAAAATGGAGACTGGAATAAAGGGAGACTGGAATAAAGGGAGACTGTACTAAAGGGAGACTGGAATAAAGGGAAACTGTACTAAATGGAGACTTGACAAAATGGAGACTGGACAAAAGGGAGACTGTACTAAAGGGAGACTGTACTAAAGGGATACTGGAATAAAGGGAGACTGGACAAGAGGGAGACTTGACAAAAGGGAGACTATACTAAAGGGAGACTGGACAAAAGGGAGACTATACTAAAGGGAGACTTGACAAAAGGGCGAATGAGTTAAAAATGATGAAGCACAAAAATGAGAATGGACGAAAGAAAGGGAGAGTAGGCTCACAACTTTACATTCAGTTGTGCAGATCTGCATGATATAACACGATAATTGAGTTAGTGGTCAGTCATCTACAATTAGATCTTTTTAATTTATTATGATTAACAACATTTATGTTAACCTAAATATAATGTGCTTTTGTAGTAAGCCTATATTGTCTACCTCCTTTTCTTTCTTTCCCTTTGTAAACATGCCATGCACATAATCAATATGTCTCTTTTTCTGTCCCGTCTCCATTTTGTCTATTCTTTTTGTCCAGTCTCCCTTTAGTCCTAGAGTCTTTCTTGACATTAGATGGATTGATGACTGAAGAGGTGAGCGTCTATGGCGGCTTGAGTAAGATCCTGATAGGCCAGCGCCTTCAATCACACTTGATCTAGAAAAAAAGGCTATGTATAAGAACGGTTCAATACAAATTATTTTAAAAAAAACCCGTAAAAATAAATTGATTGGTGGAATGACTAACTGATTGAGAAATTATTTATATTTACTAAATGTTATACACAGATGAAACCTCAGCGGTGATGGTCGCTCATCTGTTGGCTGAGGGGAAAGACCCTAAAGAAGTGGTGAAGATGGTCACCTGTGACGGAATGCAGCGACATGTCCCACCATGCATCCTCGTTCCTCGACTGGGGTAATTTCTCACATTCCTTGTTTCTTTGGTATCCAATCCACCCCACACATATTAAACATGTGTATGTTGAAGAAGAAGAAGAAGAAGAAGAAGAAGAAGTAGAAGTAGAAGTAGAAGAAGAAGATTCAACATATAAATAAATAAATAAATAAATAAATAAATTAGAAGAAGAAGAAGAAAAAGAAGACGAAAAAGAAGAGGGAGAAGAAGGAAAGAAGAAGAAGAAGAAGAAGAAGTAGAAGAAGAAGAATCAACATATAAATAAATAAATAAATAAATAAATTAGAAGAAGAAGAAAAAGAAGAGGGAGAAGAAGGAAAGAAGAAGAAGAAGAAGAAGAAGAAGATGGAGAAGAAGGAAAGAAGAAGGAAAGAAGAAGAAGAATAGAAAGAATACAATAACAGTTTTTGATAATGAGAGAAGACACAACACCTTGTTCGTGCTTTCGAGAAATAAATACATAAATAAATAAATAAATAAATAAATAAATACACAAATAAATAAATAAAAATATAAATAATTAAATTGATAAATAAATACATAAATAAGTAAACTAATAAATAAATTAATAAATGTACTTATTTCCTGTCTATTCCTCAGAGACAGTCATTCCCCGGGTCGTCGCGTCAAGCGCCACGTCAGGTCCTACTATCCTTATAGGTAAGGTCATGGTTTTACTGTCAATATTAAAATGTAACAGAGCACCCTTTCCAGTTCAAAAGGGTTTGCTTAAAGCTGGCCAGTGGGATCCAGCATTCCACCGACATAGTTTGCTGAAGTCTGCAGGGTCGAACCCTGTGACCTGCGCCATGGATGACTGAACCACCGCTACTGTCATCCGTCAATCTGTTTGTTGAGAACTAATCCCAATATCAGATCCATAGGTTAGGTTTGAAAGCAAGTTGAAATAATAATAATAATAATAATAATAATAATAATAATAATAATAATAATAATAATAATAATAATAATAATAATAATAGTATAATTATATATTGCGCTTTTTCCTAATGACATTAGTTTAAAGCGCAGTTCTCACGTTTTTATATTTAACGTTAACATCGAAGTACCTACGAAAATAAGTGAGACAAAACGATACAGTAATAAATTATGCAAATACATAATACAAATATGAAAAATAATAATTACGAGTAAAATATAAAAGACGAACGAGGGAGGAGGAGGAGGAGAGTAGCTAAGGAGTGAGGGGGCTGGGGGCGTGCGGAGTGACGGCGGTGGTCTGAACCACAAAAGAAGGAATAATGATGGTGATGGGAGACGAGATCAAACATTTTTAAGGAAGGGAAGAGTTTTCAAGTAGGACTTCAAGTGGCTATGTTCGGAGAGAAAGAAGAACAGATTTCCAAGTTGAAGGACGAAACACAAAGAAGGATCGATAGTTTGTAGCGGGGTATTTGTAGCATGAGGGTGTCAGAGGAAGAACGAAGATTTCTAGATGGCTTGTAGAAATGAATGTTCTGGGTGAGGTAGGAAGGGGTTAATCCATAGGCGCACTTGTAACAGAAAGGACATATTTTGTAGATAATTCTCCGAAGTCAGTGAAGAGAATGTAGGAAGGGTGTGATATGATAAGACTTTTTTTCATGTTGAGAACCAGACGAGCAGCCGAGTTCTGAACACGTTGGAACAGATGAACAGAAGGGGAAGAAAGTCCAGCAAGGCTAAGTGTGACCGGACAAGAGAGAAAATGAGTTTGGATGTAACGTCGGTGGTCAGATGCTTGCGAAGCTGAAAGTTGCACATTTGACAGATTTTCCGGATGAATTCTGTTAAGAATGAAACCAGCTTAGGGCACAGTCCTTTATTCCAAAAGAATTCTCAAGGTGCTGAAGGAGGACGGAGTGATAGATAGTGTCGAAAGCGGCTGATAAATCGAGAAGGGTCAACAAAGAGATTTTACCAGAGTCAGTGGTAGAAAGGAAATCGTTCATGATGTGAGGAAGAGCTGATTCAGTACAGTGGTCAGGGCGGTAGGCAGACTGGGAATGGATAGAACACGTTGTTGGATGAGATGTGAAGGCTGAGCTGTTTGAGGACAAATTTCTCCAGGAGTTTGGATAGGAAAGGGAGATTTGAAACAGGGCGGTAGTTCTTCAAGTTGGATCAAAGTTTGATTTCTTTAGTAGTGGCCACACGATGGCAGACTTCAAACAGGATGGAACAGAACCAGTTTGCAAGGAAGAGTTGACTATGTTGGTGATGGCTGGGAGGAGGTCAGTGATACAATATTTTAAAAGTGAGGTAGGGATGGGATCAAGCTCCCATGTCTTAAACGACATAGTGCAGAGAATTTCAAGCATTTCAGTTTGTGCGACAGTATAAAAGAATAAACGTGGCGTGCCAGTGACAGGCGGACGGAGGACGTCATGGTTAGTAAAGCGTGTCATCAACAGATTTGCGAATAGCTTCGATTTTCGACATAAAGAAGTTTGAAAAGGATAAAGGTAGTTCAGAAAGTTCCATTTTTGTTGGAAGAGGAGAAGTGTTGGTGTTCTTCAGGAGGTTATTCTTAGAAGAAAATAGTTCTTTGGAAGAAGAAGAGTTTTAATCTTTGTGTTGTAGTAATGTATTTTTGCTGCAGAGATGGCTTTTCGGACGTCACTCTTGCGCTTCTGATAGGTCTATTTGTGAAGTGTAAGTTTGGAAGACCGCCATATGCTCTTGGCTCTACGCCGTTCCCGTTTGGCCTTGCCGATCTCGGGGGAGAACCACGGCGCAGATGGACGGTCAGAGATCAGGCGGGAGTAAGAAAGAGCATGTTTGTTAAGGAGATGGCTGAGAGTAGAATGGAAGAAAGAAGCAGGTTCAGTGTCGGAAGGAGCAGAAAAAAGTAAGTAGACAGTTTCAGAACAGAAGGTCAAACTTAAAGGCAGGGGGGTAAGTCATCACAAGTTTGAGTCATAGAAGTGTGTTTGTTGTGTATGTTGAGGTTTGTGAAACACGTATGTTGGTACAGATCGCCGCGCTTGGAATCTAAATGGTGAGTTGGGGGAAAAGCAAATATATAGCCGAATCAATGCAGTATCATACTAGTTTTGTTTTCTGCGCTTCCACCTCACATAGGATCCCGTAATGTATAATAATAATAATAATAATAATAATAATAATAATAATAATAATAATAATAATAATAATAATAATAATAATAATAATAACAATAATAATACTAATAATAATAATCGCAAGGATAAATATTTAATACCTTGTGGTAAAACATTATGAGTAAAACAGTAAAACATAGTAAGAAATAATAAAAACCATCACTTCTTGCAAGAATAAATATTTGAACAATATACGCTACATCGCACCCATAAACATATACACACACACGCACACACACACACACACGCACACACACGCACACACAACCTAGCCATAGACATATGCAAGCAGCCAGCTGTCTTAGGATTATAATTCTGTAGATTAGCGGTAGCGTTTATGACAAAACTAGAACCGGAGAAGTTGAGCACCTTGGACGCTGGTCTGACTTTGCTTTAGAGAGTAAACTGTTGGCGGGTTTAATCAAGGGAGACAATAAATTTAAGCGAGACAGCTGTAATACTGCTTGTTTTTACACAAACATGTTGTCTCCGCCGCTTGATCTGACTGCTCCATATCAAACCTAAGTGTCCTTTTGTCATTGTGGCCTCAGGTACCCAAGCAGGCCCCGCTATCCACCCACAGTACGGCCTCCTACCAACCCTACCATCGTCGCTTTTTGCCCGATGGAGATTGACCAAAGCAGCATCTATCAGCTGAGTAGTTCTTCCTCCAACTACCCAGTGTGAGTATCGTGCGAAGTTTTGTTTGGGCCCTGGGCTCTCTGGTATATATCGCAGACTATAAACATGATTTGTGTTCTCCAAAGTCAAGCCAAGTCAACAAATCGTTGTTACCCATCGTCAAGAATTCATAGAGCACATTACAACTCAGCAAGTAAAAGGAAAACAGAAGAAAAAAGTGCGCCTCGACGTTTAACGGCTGCACAGTAGCGTCCCTTCCAGACACCCTCGGGTGACGGTTGCAATGTGTTTAGCTACCTTTAGGAACTTCAGTACTATGAAACAAAATGGATACACATGGTTTTCTTATTATTGTACATTTAAAATGTATTTTATTTAGGAGCTACATCGTCAGCGCTCCCTCCCTTCAACCCCCCCCCCCCCCCCCCACAAAAAAAGTATTGTTTTGAAGGACACGTCAGAAATTTATAAACACACCAGTTTCGGGGGTGGGGGGGGGGAGGTTGGGGAGGAGGATGAAGGGGGAAGGAAAGTATGTAGCGCGCGGTCCATACTCCTTCGAATGAGAAAATAAACCGAGGTCGAGTCAGTGCACGCGCGCATTCCACCGCACAGACTTTAAAGATACAGATGCTCAAGTCCTAGTCAGCTACGCATTGCAGTGGCTTCACTCGCCTTGTAGAGAAAATGATGTCCTCTCCAGTTATATTCAATCATCTTGGCTATGACACTGTTGTTTTTTTTTTTGGGTGAATTGGTAGTTTGCGATGAGATAAAAAAAAAATATATATATACAAAAGGACTGTTGTGTTTATGGTAGCATGCCCCCCAAATTAGGGTGGATAGATTAAGAGGGATAGGTTAAGAAGGATAGGTTAAGAGGGATAGGTTGAACAACCTGTTTTAGTTGTTTGTTTGGTGTTTTTGCTGTTTGTTATGACGGCCTACTAGCGCCAAAACCTGAGAATTACAAATATCATGAGATAATTACAAATATCATGGAATAATTACAATTATCAAGGGATAATTACAATTATCATTGAAAAATTATAAATATCTTCGCGTGATCATGTTTAATTTTCAGTTTTGGCTTTGGCAATCCGACTGCAAATGCGCTTAAACCAAAAATTGTAATTATGACATAATAATTACATTTTTCACTTCATAATTACTATTTATACGTGACCATGCTTAATTCTGACTAAGGCGGCTTACTAGCGCCAATACGTGTATTTACAGGTATCAGTGATAATAGTAATTGACATGTGTTCTGTGTAATTCACATTGTGACGGCCTACTAGCGTAAAAACCTAATACATATTATGTGATAATTACAACTATCACCGACATATTTACAATTACCACATTTGTGATCTTGGCCCACTTACAGACGGATTGCTAGAGCCAAAGCTGAAAATTAAACATGATCACGCGAAGATATTTGTAAATTTTTAATGATAATTGTAACTATCCCTTAATAATGGTAAATTTCTTATCATATTTGTAATTATATCATGATACTTGTAATTATCAGGTTTTGGCGCTAGGAAGGCGTGGCAAATACTGATAATTATTAATTAACACTGTGGATTACCGGTATCTCTGTACATTACACAGAACACGTGTTCATTTCAATTATCTCGTGATAAGGGTAACTCTCGGTTTTGGTGCTAGTAGACCGTCATATGTTTGATCTATCTAT